>JAHBBA010001269.1:92809-115042 GCA_018806925.1 Skeletonema costatum
AACAGAGGAACTTGCAGCGTCCCAAATTTGACCTCATCAGGTCACCTACGACGATGTAGTGACGCAGATACGTCTAACAAATGCTTGAGCCGTGTAAAAGATGCTTCTATACTATAGTGGCCAACTATTAAGGGTCACTAGAAGCTGTTGATTGCCATATTCACAGCGTGAGATACGATATTGTGCTAGAGTAGCGCTGGCATCCGTCCCAAATTTGACCTCATCAGGTCACCTACGACGATGTAGCGATGTCGATACGTCTAACAAATGCTTGAGCCGTGTAAAAGATGCTTCTATACTATCATAGCCAACTATTATGGGTCCCTAGAAGCTGTTGATTGCCATATTCACAGTGTGAGATACGATATGGCCGTCAACAGAGGAACTTGCAGCGTCCCAAATTTGACCTCATCAGGTCACATACGACGATGTAGTGACGCAGATACGTCTAACAAATGCTTGAGCCGTGTAAAAGATGCTTCTATACTATATTGGCCAACTATTAAGGGTCACTAGAAGCTGTTGATTGCCACATTCACAGCGTGAGATACGATATTGTGCTAGAGTAGCGCTGGCATCCGTCCCAAATTTGACCTCATCAGGTCACCTACGACGATGTAGCGATGTCGATACGTCTAACAAATGCTTGAGCCGTGTAAAAGATGCTTCTATACTATCATAACCAACTATTAAGGGTCCCTAGAAGCTGTTGATTGCCATATTCACAGTGTGAGATACGATATGGCCGTCAACAGAGGAACTTGCAGCGTCCCAAATTTGACCTCATCAGGTCACATACGACGATGTAGTGACGCAGATACGTCTAACAAATGCTTGAGCCGTGTAAAAGATGCTTCTATACTATATGGCCAACTATTAAGGGTCACTAGAAGCTGTTGATTGCCACATTCACAGCGTGAGATACGATATTGTGCTAGAGTAGCGCTGGCATCCGTCCCAAATTTGACCTCATCAGGTCACCTACGACGATGTAGCGATGTCGATACGTCTAACAAATGCTTGAGCCGTGTAAAAGATGCTTCTATACTATCATAACCAACTATTAAGGGTCCCTAGAAGCTGTTGATTGCCATATTCACAGTGTGAGATACGATATGGCCGTCAACAGAGGAACTTGCAGCGTCCCAAATTTGACCTCATCAGGTCACATACGACGATGTAGTGACGCAGATACGTCTAACAAATGCTTGAGCCGTGTAAAAGATGCTTCTATACTATATTGGCCAACTATTAAGGGTCACTAGAAGCTGTTGATTGCCACATTCACAGCGTGAGATACGATATTGTGCTAGAGTAGCGCTGGCATCCGTCCCAAATTTGACCTCATCAGGTCACCTACGACGATGTAGCGATGTCGATACGTCTAACAAATGCTTGAGCCGTGTAAAAGATGCTTCTATACTATCATAACCAACTATTAAGGGTCCCTAGAAGCTGTTGATTGCCATATTCACAGTGTGAGATACGATATGGCCGTCAACAGAGGAACTTGCAGCGTCCCAAATTTGACCTCATCAGGTCACCTACGACGATGTAGTGACGCAGATACGTCTAACAAATGCTTGAGCCGTGTAAAAGATGTTTCTATACTATAGTGGCCAACTATTAAGGGTCACTAGAAGCTGTTGATTGCCATATTCACAGCGTGAGATACGATATTGTGCTAGAGTAGCGCTGGCATCCGTCCCAAATTTGACCTCATCAGGTCACCTACGACGATGTAGCGATGTCGATACGTCTAACAAATGCTTGAGCCGTGTAAAAGATGCTTCTATACTATCATAACCAACTATTAAGGGTCCCTAGAAGCTGTTGATTGCCATATTCACAGTGTGAGATACGATATGGCCGTCAACAGAGGAACTTGCAGCGTCCCAAATTTGACCTCATCAGGTCACATACGACGATGTAGTGACGCAGATACGTCTAACAAATGCTTGAGCCGTGTAAAAGATGCTTCTATACTATAGTGGCCAACTATTAAGGGTCACTAGAAGCTGTTGATTGCCATATTCACAGTGTGAGATACGATATTGTGCTAGAGTAGCGCTGGCATCCGTCCCAAATTTGACCTCATCAGGTCACCTACGACGATGTAGCGACGTCGATACGTCTAACAAATGCTTGAGCCGTGTAAAAGATGGTTCTATACTATCATAACCAACTATTAAGGGTCCCTAGAAGCTGTTGATTGCCATATTCACAGTGTGAGATACGATATGGCCGTCAACAGAGGAACTTGCAGCGTCCCAAATTTGACCTCATCAGGTCACCTACGACGATGTAGTGACGCAGATACGTCTAACAAATGCTTGAGCCGTGTAAAAGATGCTTCTATACTATAGTGGCCAACTATTAAGGGTCACTAGAAGCTGTTGATTGCCATATTCACAGCGTGAGATACGATATTGTGCTAGAGTAGCGCTGGCATCCGTCCCAAATTTGACCTCATCAGGTCACCTACGACGATGTAGCGACGCCGATACGTCTAACAAATGCTTGAGCCGTGTAAAAGATGCTTCTATACTATCATGGCCAACTATTATGGGTCCCTAGAAGCTGTTGATTGCCATATTCACAGTGTGAGATACGATATGGCCGTCAACAGAGGAACTTGCAGCGTCCCAAATTTGACCTCATCAGGTCACCTACGACGATGTAGTGACGCAGATACGTCTAACAAATGCTTGAGCCGTGTAAAAGATGCTTCTATACTATAGTGGCCAACTATTAAGGGTCACTAGAAGCTGTTGATTGCCATATTCACAGCGTGAGATACGATATTGTGCTAGAGTAGCGCTGGCATCCGTCCCAAATTTGACCTCATCAGGTCACCTACGACGATGTAGCGATGTCGATACGTCTAACAAATGCTTGAGCCGTGTAAAAGATGCTTCTATACTATCATAACCAACTATTAGGGTCCCTAGAAGCTGTTGATTGCCATATTCACAGTGTGAGATACGATATGGCCGTCAACAGAGGAACTTGCAGCGTCCCAAATTTGACCTCATCAGGTCACATACGACGATGTAGTGACGCAGATACGTCTAACAAATGCTTGAGCCGTGTAAAAGATGCTTCTATACTATAGTGGCCAACTATTAAGGGTCACTAGAAGCTGTTGATTGCCATATTCACAGCGTGAGATACGATATTGTGCTAGAGTAGCGCTGGCATCCGTCCCAAATTTGACCTCATCAGGTCACCTACGACGATGTAGCGACGCCGATACGTCTAACAAATGCTTGAGCCGTGTAAAAGATGCTTCTATACTATCATGGCCAACTATTATGGGTCCCTAGAAGCTGTTGATTGCCATATTCACAGTGTGAGATACGATATGGCCGTCAACAGAGGAACTTGCAGCGTCCCAAATTTGACCTCATCAGGTCACCTACGACGATGTAGTGACGCAGATACGTCTAACAAATGCTTGAGCCGTGTAAAAGATGCTTCTATACTATAGTGGCCAACTATTAAGGGTCACTAGAAGCTGTTGATTGCCATATTCACAGCGTGAGATACGATATTGTGCTAGAGTAGCGCTGGCATCCGTCCCAAATTTGACCTCATCAGGTCACCTACGACGATGTAGCGACGCCGATACGTCTAACAAATGCTTGAGCCGTGTAAAAGATGCTTCTATACTATCATGACCAACTATTATGGGTCCCTAGAAGCTGTTGATTGCCATATTCACAGTGTGAGATACGATATGGCCGTCAACAGAGGAACTTGCAGCGTCCCAAATTTGACCTCATCAGGTCACCTACGACGATGTAGTGACGCAGATACGTCTAACAAATGCTTGAGCCGTGTAAAAGATGCTTCTATACTATAGTGGCCAACTATTAAGGGTCACTAGAAGCTGTTGATTGCCATATTCACAGCGTGAGATACGATATTGTGCTAGAGTAGCGCTGGCATCCGTCCCAAATTTGACCTCATCAGGTCACCTACGACGATGTAGCGACGCCGATACGTCTAACAAATGCTTGAGCCGTGTAAAAGATGGTTCTATACTATCATGGCCAACTATTATGGGTCCCTAGAAGCTGTTGATTGCCATATTCACAGTGTGAGATACGATATGGCCGTCAACAGAGGAACTTGCAGCGTCCCAAATTTGACCTCATCAGGTCACATACGACGATGTAGTGACGCAGATACGTCTAACAAATGCTTGAGCCGTGTAAAAGATGCTTCTATACTATAGTGGCCAACTATTAAGGGTCACTAGAAGCTGTTGATTGCCATATTCACAGCGTGAGATACGATATTGTGCTAGAGTAGCGCTGGCATCCGTCCCAAATTTGACCTCATCAGGTCACCTACGACGATGTAGCGATGTCGATACGTCTAACAAATGCTTGAGCCGTGTAAAAGATGCTTCTATACTATCATAACCAACTATTAAGGGTCACTAGAAGCTGTTGATTGCCATATTCACAGTGTGAGATACGATATGGCCGTCAACAGAGGAACTTGCAGCGTCCCAAATTTGACCTCATCAGGTCACATACGACGATGTAGTGACGCAGATACGTCTAACAAATGCTTGAGCCGTGTAAAAGATGCTTCTATACTATAGTGGCCAACTATTAAGGGTCACTAGAAGCTGTTGATTGCCATATTCACAGTGTGAGATACGATATTGTGCTAGAGTAGCGCTGGCATCCGTCCCAAATTTGACCTCATCAGGTCACCTACGACGATGTAGCGATGTCGATACGTCTAACAAATGCTTGAGCCGTGTAAAAGATGCTTCTATACTATCATGACCAACTATTATGGGTCCCTAGAAGCTGTTGATTGCCATATTCACAGTGTGAGATACGATATGGCCGTCAACAGAGGAACTTGCAGCGTCCCAAATTTGACCTCATCAGGTCACATACGACGATGTAGTGACGCAGATACGTCTAACAAATGCTTGAGCCGTGTAAAAGATGCTTCTATACTATAGTGGCCAACTATTAAGGGTCACTAGAAGCTGTTGATTGCCATATTCACAGTGTGAGATACGATATTGTGCTAGAGTAGCGCTGGCATCCGTCCCAAATTTGACCTCATCAGGTCACCTACGACGATGTAGCGACGCCGATACGTCTAACAAATGCTTGAGCCGTGTAAAAGATGGTTCTATACTATCATGGCCAACTATTATGGGTCCCTAGAAGCTGTTGATTGCCATATTCACAGTGTGAGATACGATATGGCCGTCAACAGAGGAACTTGCAGCGTCCCAAATTTGACCTCATCAGGTCACATACGACGATGTAGTGACGCAGATACGTCTAACAAATGCTTGAGCCGTGTAAAAGATGCTTCTATACTATAGTGGCCAACTATTAAGGGTCACTAGAAGCTGTTGATTGCCATATTCACAGTGTGAGATACGATATTGTGCTAGAGTAGCGCTGGCATCCGTCCCAAATTTGACCTCATCAGGTCACCTACGACGATGTAGCGATGTCGATACGTCTAACAAATGCTTGAGCCGTGTAAAAGATGCTTCTATACTATCATGGCCAACTATTATGGGTCCCTAGAAGCTGTTGATTGCCATATTCACAGTGTGAGATACGATATGGCCGTCAACAGAGGAACTTGCAGCGTCCCAAATTTGACCTCATCAGGTCACATACGACGATGTAGTGACGCAGATACGTCTAACAAATGCTTGAGCCGTGTAAAAGATGCTTCTATACTATATGGCCAACTATTAAGGGTCACTAGAAGCTGTTGATTGCCATATTCACAGCGTGAGATACGATATTGTGCTAGAGTAGCGCTGGCATCCGTCCCAAATTTGACCTCATCAGGTCACCTACGACGATGTAGCGACGCCGATACGTCTAACAAATGCTTGAGCCGTGTAAAAGATGGTTCTATACTATCATGGCCAACTATTATGGGTCCCTAGAAGCTGTTGATTGCCATATTCACAGTGTGAGATACGATATGGCCGTCAACAGAGGAACTTGCAGCGTCCCAAATTTGACCTCATCAGGTCACCTACGACGATGTAGTGACGCAGATACGTCTAACAAATGCTTGAGCCGTGTAAAAGATGCTTCTATACTATAGTGGCCAACTATTAAGGGTCACTAGAAGCTGTTGATTGCCATATTCACAGCGTGAGATACGATATTGTGCTAGAGTAGCGCTGGCATCCGTCCCAAATTTGACCTCATCAGGTCACCTACGACGATGTAGCGATGTCGATACGTCTAACAAATGCTTGAGCCGTGTAAAAGATGCTTCTATACTATCATAACCAACTATTAAGGGTCCCTAGAAGCTGTTGATTGCCATATTCACAGTGTGAGATACGATATGGCCGTCAACAGAGGAACTTGCAGCGTCCCAAATTTGACCTCATCAGGTCACCTACGACGATGTAGTGACGCAGATACGTCTAACAAATGCTTGAGCCGTGTAAAAGATGCTTCTATACTATAGTGGCCAACTATTAAGGGTCACTAGAAGCTGTTGATTGCCATATTCACAGTGTGAGATACGATATTGTGCTAGAGTAGCGCTGGCATCCGTCCCAAATTTGACCTCATCAGGTCACCTACGACGATGTAGCGACGCCGATACGTCTAACAAATGCTTGAGCCGTGTAAAAGATGCTTCTATACTATCATGGCCAACTATTATGGGTCCCTAGAAGCTGTTGATTGCCATATTCACAGTGTGAGATACGATATGGCCGTCAACAGAGGAACTTGCAGCGTCCCAAATTTGACCTCATCAGGTCACCTACGACGATGTAGTGACGCAGATACGTCTAACAAATGCTTGAGCCGTGTAAAAGATGCTTCTATACTATAGTGGCCAACTATTAAGGGTCACTAGAAGCTGTTGATTGCCATATTCACAGCGTGAGATACGATATTGTGCTAGAGTAGCGCTGGCATCCGTCCCAAATTTGACCTCATCAGGTCACCTACGACGATGTAGCGACGCCGATACGTCTAACAAATGCTTGAGCCGTGTAAAAGATGGTTCTATACTATCATGGCCAACTATTATGGGTCCCTAGAAGCTGTTGATTGCCATATTCACAGTGTGAGATACGATATGGCCGTCAACAGAGGAACTTGCAGCGTCCCAAATTTGACCTCATCAGGTCACCTACGACGATGTAGTGACGCAGATACGTCTAACAAATGCTTGAGCCGTGTAAAAGATGCTTCTATACTATAGTGGCCAACTATTAAGGGTCACTAGAAGCTGTTGATTGCCATATTCACAGCGTGAGATACGATATTGTGCTAGAGTAGCGCTGGCATCCGTCCCAAATTTGACCTCATCAGGTCACCTACGACGATGTAGCGATGTCGATACGTCTAACAAATGCTTGAGCCGTGTAAAAGATGCTTCTATACTATCATGGCCAACTATTAAGGGTCCCTAGAAGCTGTTGATTGCCATATTCACAGTGTGAGATACGATATGGCCGTCAACAGAGGAACTTGCAGCGTCCCAAATTTGACCTCATCAGGTCACATACGACGATGTAGTGACGCAGATACGTCTAACAAATGCTTGAGCCGTGTAAAAGATGCTTCTATACTATATGGCCAACTATTAAGGGTCACTAGAAGCTGTTGATTGCCATATTCACAGCGTGAGATACGATATTGTGCTAGAGTAGCGCTGGCATCCGTCCCAAATTTGACCTCATCAGGTCACCTACGACGATGTAGCGATGTCGATACGTCTAACAAATGCTTGAGCCGTGTAAAAGATGCTTCTATACTATCATAACCAACTATTAAGGGTCCCTAGAAGCTGTTGATTGCCATATTCACAGTGTGAGATACGATATGGCCGTCAACAGAGGAACTTGCAGCGTCCCAAATTTGACCTCATCAGGTCACCTACGACGATGTAGTGACGCAGATACGTCTAACAAATGCTTGAGCCGTGTAAAAGATGCTTCTATACTATATGGCCAACTATTAAGGGTCACTAGAAGCTGTTGATTGCCATATTCACAGCGTGAGATACGATATTGTGCTAGAGTAGCGCTGGCATCCGTCCCAAATTTGACCTCATCAGGTCACCTACGACGATGTAGCGATGTCGATACGTCTAACAAATGCTTGAGCCGTGTAAAAGATGCTTCTATACTATCATAACCAACTATTAAGGGTCCCTAGAAGCTGTTGATTGCCATATTCACAGTGTGAGATACGATATGGCCGTCAACAGAGGAACTTGCAGCGTCCCAAATTTGACCTCATCAGGTCACATACGACGATGTAGTGACGCAGATACGTCTAACAAATGCTTGAGCCGTGTAAAAGATGCTTCTATACTATAGTGGCCAACTATTAAGGGTCACTAGAAGCTGTTGATTGCCACATTCACAGCGTGAGATACGATATTGTGCTAGAGTAGCGCTGGCATCCGTCCCAAATTTGACCTCATCAGGTCACCTACGACGATGTAGCGACGCCGATACGTCTAACAAATGCTTGAGCCGTGTAAAAGATGCTTCTATACTATCATAACCAACTATTAAGGGTCCCTAGAAGCTGTTGATTGCCATATTCACAGTGTGAGATACGATATGGCCGTCAACAGAGGAACTTGCAGCGTCCCAAATTTGACCTCATCAGGTCACATACGACGATGTAGTGACGCAGATACGTCTAACAAATGCTTGAGCCGTGTAAAAGATGCTTCTATACTATATTGGCCAACTATTAAGGGTCACTAGAAGCTGTTGATTGCCACATTCACAGCGTGAGATACGATATTGTGCTAGAGTAGCGCTGGCATCCGTCCCAAATTTGACCTCATCAGGTCACCTACGACGATGTAGCGATGTCGATACGTCTAACAAATGCTTGAGCCGTGTAAAAGATGCTTCTATACTATCATAACCAACTATTAAGGGTCCCTAGAAGCTGTTGATTGCCATATTCACAGTGTGAGATACGATATGGCCGTCAACAGAGGAACTTGCAGCGTCCCAAATTTGACCTCATCAGGTCACATACGACGATGTAGTGACGCAGATACGTCTAACAAATGCTTGAGCCGTGTAAAAGATGCTTCTATACTATATTGGCCAACTATTAAGGGTCACTAGAAGCTGTTGATTGCCACATTCACAGCGTGAGATACGATATTGTGCTAGAGTAGCGCTGGCATCCGTCCCAAATTTGACCTCATCAGGTCACCTACGACGATGTAGCGATGTCGATACGTCTAACAAATGCTTGAGCCGTGTAAAAGATGCTTCTATACTATCATAACCAACTATTAAGGGTCCCTAGAAGCTGTTGATTGCCATATTCACAGTGTGAGATACGATATGGCCGTCAACAGAGGAACTTGCAGCGTCCCAAATTTGACCTCATCAGGTCACATACGACGATGTAGTGACGCAGATACGTCTAACAAATGCTTGAGCCGTGTAAAAGATGCTTCTATACTATAGTGGCCAACTATTAAGGGTCACTAGAAGCTGTTGATTGCCACATTCACAGCGTGAGATACGATATTGTGCTAGAGTAGCGCTGGCATCCGTCCCAAATTTGACCTCATCAGGTCACCTACGACGATGTAGCGATGACGATACGTCTAACAAATGCTTGAGCCGTGTAAAAGATGCTTCTATACTATCATAACCAACTATTAAGGGTCCCTAGAAGCTGTTGATTGCCATATTCACAGTGTGAGATACGATATGGCCGTCAACAGAGGAACTTGCAGCGTCCCAAATTTGACCTCATCAGGTCACATACGACGATGTAGTGACGCAGATACGTCTAACAAATGCTTGAGCCGTGTAAAAGATGCTTCTATACTATAGTGGCCAACTATTAAGGGTCACTAGAAGCTGTTGATTGCCACATTCACAGCGTGAGATACGATATTGTGCTAGAGTAGCGCTGGCATCCGTCCCAAATTTGACCTCATCAGGTCACCTACGACGATGTAGCGACGCCGATACGTCTAACAAATGCTTGAGCCGTGTAAAAGATGCTTCTATACTATCATAACCAACTATTAAGGGTCCCTAGAAGCTGTTGATTGCCATATTCACAGTGTGAGATACGATATGGCCGTCAACAGAGGAACTTGCAGCGTCCCAAATTTGACCTCATCAGGTCACCTACGACGATGTAGTGACGCAGATACGTCTAACAAATGCTTGAACCGTGTAAAAGATATTTCTATACTATCATAACCAACTAATAAGAGTCACTAGAAGCTGTTGATTGCCATATTCACAGCGTGAGATACGATATTGTGCTAGAGTAGCGCTGGCATCCGTCCCAAATTGGACCTCATCAGGTCACCTACGACGATGTAGCGACGCCGATACGTCTAACAAATGCTTGAGCCGTGTAAAAGATGCTTCTATACTATCATGGCCAACTATTATGGGTCCCTAGAAGCTGTTGATTGCCATATTCACAGTGTGAGATACGATATGGCCGTCAACAGAGGAACTTGCAGCGTCCCAAATTTGACCTCATCAGGTCACCTACGACGATGTAGTGACGCAGATACGTCTAACAAATGCTTGAGCCGTGTAAAAGATGCTTCTATCCTATAGTGGCCAACTATTAAGGGTCACTAGAAGCTGTTGATTGCCATATTCACAGCGTGAGATACGATATGGTGCTAGAGTAGCGCTGGCAGCCGTCCCAAATTGGACCTCATCAGGTCACCTACGACGATGTAGCGACGCCGATACGTCTAACAAATGCTTGAGCCGTGTAAAAGATGGTTCTATTATCATGGCCAACTATTATGGGTCCCTAGAAGCTGTTGATTGTCATATTAACAGCGTGAGAGCCGATTTGGTGTTATAGTGTTGCTGGCGGCCATCCCAAATTGGACTTCATCGGGTCACCTACGACGCTATAGCATGGCCGATACACAAATAAAGTGCTTGAGTAGTGGAATTTACCCTTCTATATTTTCGTTACCAACCTTTAATGGGCCACTAGAAGCAATGCATTGCTCCATTCGCAGTGTTAGATACGATATGGTGCTATAGTGTTGCTCGCGGCCATACCAAATTGGGCCTCATCAGGTCACCTACGACGCTGTAGCATGGCCGATACACATATAGAGAGCTTAAGTAGTGGAACATATCCTTCTCTACTATCGTAACCAACGTTAATAAGACACTGGAAGGAGTGCATTGCTCCATTCGCTGCGTGAGTTACGATATATGTCTAGAGTGTTGCTGGCGGCCATCCCAAATAGGACCTCATCAGGTCACCTACGACGTTGTAGCTTGGCCGATACACTTATGAAGAGATTGAGTAGTGGAATATATCCTTCTATACTATCGTGACCAATAATAATGTGCCACTAGAAGCAGAACGATCTCCACACACCCTCTCGTCTCTCGAACGAACAGGGATGGGAATGTGAAAATGATAGGTTTATCGTTATCGTTAGAGTTTAAACTAGTACTACATCACAATTCCTAGATTCATCCTGTACTGTCTAGAATATGAAGATCCATCTAGGGATCTAGAGAGAAGTCAATAGGATAAGGGCACATGGCGGTGGATTACTTCAACAAATGGCTTCCTGCTCAATTGAAGTTTGAGACGCTAGCTTCCTGAACAATGAGCATGGTGCTTCCAAGGCCAACGTGCCCTCCCGCACTACCGGCATCCGCCTCCGCAGACGCATCTAGTTCAAAGCAGGCGACAACTTGGACGGGTGTGTTGGTGGAGCCAGTGCCCGTGTTTTCGAGGTCAGCAATGAAGTTGAATGCATGAGCGGCAGTGGTGTCGAGGGTAAGATCAACTTCGACGTAGCCAGTCACTGCACAGGTGGCATCCACAACATCACAATCAAGGTTGACGTCAACGGAGAGCGTCTGGCGGCGAGCGGCGAATATAATAGGGCCAGGAAGAGCAGTGTAGACATCTGCAGATCCTCCATTGCAGATAGCATCTGCCACCGAGTCAAACGATTTTTTCGCGGGACAATCGACACAATACTTGAGGGTGGCTGCAAGTTGTGCGAACGCTTCGGATGTGTCCTTTCCACCTTTGTTTTCACCTTTGGCTGCAGTCTGAGTCACTAGATTGATCTCAGAGGAGAGGAAGAGAATCAAGTCCTTTGATCCAGGTGCAGCGACTTGAAAACGAAGAGAACATAAGAGAATTGAGCAGCATATAAGATAAGGAAATTGTTCGTCGAGAATGAAACATGAAACTCACTCTTGGAGGCAAGTTGGACACCAACACTATCCGAAGCATCAGTACCTACTGACACAGCAGTTGTCGAGATGATTTCACCAGACTCGTATGCGTAGTTGATCTCGGCAGAGGAGAGACCAATACTGCCAGCGAAGGCAGTTGCGAGGGCAAGAGGACGGAACATCATGATCATGATTGTTAGCTCGTTTGGTGAAATCTTGAAGATATTATTTTATGTGCTCTGATGTTGAACAGTGCTTCATTGACACCGAACAGCTGAGGAGCGAGATGAAGTGATGTATTGTAAACTTTTTAACTGCGAACCCACCCACGGACAGTACTTGATTCACGATCTCTTCCTCTGTTTTACATACTTGGAATTCTAATCCAGATTGTTGACCCTTGATTTTTCTTTGCGTTGAATAGGCCTACATACCGCGGTATTAGGCTAATGTAGGCCCGCCTATTTACATTTCATCGTGAATGGACGTGACACGTGATTGATAACCGCGATAGAGGCATTTCATCGGAAAAGAAAAGTGTCAAAAGGTGTTCATCACGTGCACGTGGGTGTCGACAACAGGGCAGGGCACAAAAAAGAATAAATTCGCACAAGAAAGAAAATTTTCTTGTATGTGCCCTTTTATGTGCCCTGGAGGATTATGGATTGGGGGCTTCCCCCCCTTTTTTAAAACCCCCTCCCCCCCTTTTTGCGCCCAGGGACAAACCACCCCGCCTAACATCACCTAACAACCCGTCGTTGTTAGCTAACAACACCTAACAACCCGCCTAACATCACCTAACAACGAACCTAACAACGTAGCTATTATGCAATTGATCGCCCTGGAAGGGCATAGCGGACCTCCTACAGTCTTTAGAATATAATAGGTCGCTCTGCTGCGTCCGGGTTGGCGATCTGAGGGCGTTTCTCCATCCTTTCTGAACGCCAACATTTTGGCGATTTGGACCCTATCACCACCACAACATAATATCTATCTGCCACTTGCCGGCGTCAACCCCTGCTGGCTCTCTTTGGTCTCCGCTGCCACTATCATCGTTGTACGATAATAAGCCGTGTCCTTCTTTGGTGAAGATGACTTCTCTTTTCTTCACAACAACTACCGAGATAGGAGTGATGATGATGATGAGAGTGATGCTTCTTCTTCCGATGGAGAAGAAGACGATGAACAGTCATGCACGTATGTTGGTGTCACCCCCCAAAGTCCAGTCTCCGTCCCTGATAGCCCTTGCGACAACCAGGGTGGTGAAGGCCAGGAAGATAGTGATGGCGAGCCATCTCCCTGGAGGGACTCAAAAACAAAACACCGTATTATAGGTTGATCTGGTTGGGAGTATTCATCGAGTTGTTTCTTCTCTTCATTTCGAAGAATGGCGACTTCAAATGACTGATGCAATCAACCAAATCAATCTCGACCTTCCTTCCCTTCCTTCTGATAGAAAGACCGTAGCTATTCAAGAATGGATCGAAGTAGTTCTTCAGATGGTTGATGGATACAGATCTGATCATGTGATTCTAATGGCAAATATTTATCGTCTTCTCCTTCTTCTGCTTCCTGCGGAAGCGGAAGACATTGTGGCCAGCAACATCATGTCATATTTGGATTTTTACCACGATGAGTAAGATTGAATTGGTGCAATAGAAAAAAATAGTTGCTGATAATAGTAAAGAAAACGTTTTCCTACCTCCTCAAAAAGAGGGTTTATTTCAATATCGTATGCCAGAAGTACAACAACGCTCTCAAAGCAAAGTTTGTGGCGATTCATTTTGTCCTTAGTCCCACGTTTACCATGCCTAAACCGATTCTTCATTACGCTGAACGATTTCACTCGACTAAAGAACGTCTCTTGGCGGCTTTTCACTCTCCCAAGCCACTTCTTCAGCTCCACCGACTGGCCCTTTCTTGTTGTAATTATCTTACTTGGCTCGCCAGAATCTGTAGGAAGAGAAGGATTATACATTAGGATAACACAGAGAAAAACAATCAAAAGAAGTAAAAGATGATACGATGATAAATGATACCTCAAACTTACAACCAGAATCGCCTAAAAGAAGAGGGATGTGAAAAATGAAGGCATTCTTGTCAATCTTCTTCTGTTTCTTCTGCTCTGCGGTACATCCTCTGAACATTGAAATGTCATGAACACTTGCAGGCAAAGGACCCCGTATCCAGATGATTTCATTGGTATGGATTGATAGAGCAACTTCGTACTTAAGGCCTGCACCACCCTTCTTGAAGTCAACCAACGAGTTGAGGGGGAAAGAGCGAACTCCTCTACCATAAAGTGGCATGCATCGATGGAGAAGACAATGATTGTTTCGTCCTCGAAACGCTCAATACGAATCTTTCCCTCTTTGAGCAACGCAAACTTGGCAATGTACTCTTCAAGTACTGGATTAATGTACTCCTCACAACGACCCCAATTGGCAGCCATGACATGTGCAATCGAATACGTTTTCAGCCAGTTGATCGTCATAAATACATCTTTGTATTTCAACGAAGGGTGTTTCTTGAAGGGATCTCCGAAGAACAACACTATCGTTTCTGGGCACACCCCATAATGTGCCTTGAAGCGATCAATATTGCGTTTTTCTCCACACCTGTCGATTCTTTCATCCGTAAATCCAGCATAGATGAGACCATCCCGAAGGATTTTTTTGACGGAAAATGGCATGCTGGGAGCGGTGTTGTTGTATACCTCCCCTGATGGATTGGATATGTCGTCTGCAACTACACCGACACTCTCCTCCTCGTCCTCGAATGGGTCCTCACCTCTGCCTCGTCCTCCTTCTTCGCTTATTCCTTCAAAACAGTTTTCCAGCAGGCTTACAAACGAGGTCATGTGCTCTTCACCACCCTCTTCACCCTCAACCGTCGATACATCTTCTTCACCAATACTCTCCTCCTCTTCCAGAGACTCGGAAGGTTCCATGTCAAAGAGGAAATCAAAATCTCCCCCCCCCCCTCCTCAATCTCCCCATCGTCTATCTGGCGAGATGGCTCGCCATCACTATCTTCCTGGCCTTCACCACCCTGGTTGTCGCAAGGGCTATCAGGGACGGAGACTGGACTTTGGGGGGTGACACCAACATACGTGCATGACTGTTCATCGTCTTCTTCTCCATCGGAAGAAGAAGCATCACTCTCATCATCATCATCACTCCTATCTCGGTAGTTGTTGTGAAGAAAAGAGAAGTCATCTTCACCAAAGAAGGACACGGCTTATTATCGTACAACGATGATAGTGGCAGCGGAGACCAAAGAGAGCCAGCAGGGGTTGACGCCGGCAAGTGGCAGATAGATATTATGTTGTGGTGGTGATAGGGTCCAAATCGCCAAAATGTTGGCGTTCAGAAAGGATGGAGAAACGCCCTCAGATCGCCAACCCGGACGCAGCAGAGCGACCTATTATATTCTAAAGACTGTAGGAGGTCCGCTATGCCCTTCCAGGGCGATCAATTGCATAATAGCTACGTTGTTAGGTTCGTTGTTAGGTGATGTTAGGCGGGTTGTTAGGGGTTGTTAGGTGATGTTAGGCGGGTTGTTAGGTGTTGTTAGCTAACAACGACGGGTTGTTAGGTGATGTTAGGCGGGTGGTTTGTCCCTGGGCGCAAAAAGGGGGGGAGGGGTTTAAACAAGGGGGGGAAGCCCCCAATCCATAATCCTCCTGGCCGAAAGGTTGACATTCGTTGGTACGTCCGTCCGCCGCTCAAAAGGAGAGAAGAAGAGAGAGAGCGAGGGGAATAAGTGTCAACAAAAGATGAACTTCGGATTGGCCTGTAGCAATTCTTCTTAGTAGGAATTAGAACTTGAGTAGTGGCATATATCCTTCTATACTATCGTCACCGATCATAATGGGCCACTCTAGAAGCAGTTCATTGCGACATTCACAGCGTGAGATACGATATGGTGCTAGAGTGTTGCTCGCGCCAATCCCAAATTGGACCTCATCAGGTCACCTATGACGTGGTAGCATGGCCGATACACATATCAAGAGCTTGAGTAGTGGATTATATCCATCTCTACTATCGTAACCAATCATTACAGGCCACTAGAACATTGCTCCATTCACAGCGTGAGATACGATACATGTCTAGAGTGTTGCTCGTGGCAATCCCAAATTGGACCTCATCAGGTAATTTTTGGTACGATGTGTCACAAGCAATGACTCTGTGATATCAAACACGCAGTAGAGAGACTAGGTACTATGGCTAATATCATGGGATTATTATGGCATGAGGATCACTACTGCTAGCAAAACAGAACAAACAAGCAGTGAGTCATCATCCTGACGAACTGTTAGATGACAGCAAGATTACAGTGGGAAGGGATTTACTTTGCTTGTTCCTCGATGGTGCGGTTTCGTAGCAATCGTCGGTTGGATGTGAGGTGTTAAGTTTCCGCTTCGCGCAAAAGTAGACTTGGATGTTATCTCGAACGTGGACGGGACGCTATTGCATGCCCATCGCTATTATGACGCTCCACCGAGACTACGCGATGTAATAAAAGAAGTACGGCGGCGGCAAAGCCATTCCGTTGTTCAGTAGTGCTAACAAGTAGTTATTTTCAATAATTTCCAAAAGTGGCCGCCATTGCGGGCTTTTGTGCTCAAAAAGAACTCGCGCATCAAGCAGATGGCTGATCTTATCCAGCGATCTTCAGCGATCAAGATTCCCTCTCGAATCCTTCAAGTGTGACACTATACACAGATACAACAACTGTGCCGTTGCATTTACAATCTCAAAAATGTCTTCCGCAGACATTCAACACTCCCCAATCAACTGTACATGTTGTTACGTTGATATCTCCCCATTTTCTCCCCAGTTTTCTTCCCAGTTCATCCATGTTCTCCAAAACATTTCTATCCTGACGTCAGATCAGTCATCTTAGATGGACAATCATTCGTATCTCCTTGCCAAAACAACAGAGGTTGGAGTAATTTCCAAACAGTCCCGTACGCCCAATGTTTGCTGAGTATATCAGCTGGATTATCCTTTCCATTCAGCCAAACGTATCCGTAGTTTCCAGTTGCCATCGCCTCTCTAACGTAATGATATGAAAGCATCAGGTGTCTTTTCACCAACTTGTAGTGCGGTTGTGTCGCACAGTCCACCACAGTCTTGTTGTCACCAACCATGATTGAACGATCAACTATCGGTACTCCCAAATAGAGCAAGGTAAATTTGAGATCCTTCATCTGTTCAATTGCAGTCCTCGCAGCAACATTTTCAGATCCAAAAGTAGCAGTTTCCACTGTATTCTGTTTCTTCGAATACCAGTCAATTGGTGTTTGGTTCAGCATGTGTAATATTGCTGTCACTGCCTTTCCACTCAACATGTCATGATACAAGTTTGCATCTACGTATGACAACTGTTGCACCGGATTCCCTCTTGCAATCGGAAGGTTTTCAGGATACCGCTCATTTGAACCCGCATAGACTGTTCTTGACCAATCATACTCTTGTATCTCCAAATCAGACAAATCAGGCATATCTGTTCGGTAACGGATGGTAGCGTCCTTCATCCTGCAAAGGTAACCATAGAACTTCTTGATGGCGTCCATATGTCCTTTCCTAGGCTTCGCTCTAAAACTACCCAGTGTCATTACGTGAACACAGACATCTATGCGTCCCAAAGAAATAGCCCATTGCGCTGCCCCAATCAATGACTGGTAGATCTTCGTTTGTTCATCATCTAGGAACTCTGATTGGTCCAATTCTGGATGTGCATTCGGATCCATAGGTGCTCGACTTCTTCTTGGCTTCTCTCCAAACAATCGTTCATATTCAACCTCCATCTTTTCCAAGTATTGTTTCGGTGCTGAGCATAGTACTCCGTCACTGTCCCGCCAATAATCGCATCCCAGTAGGTAATTAATTTCACAAGAACCCTTCAATTTGAACTTTGCTCTCACTTGCAGGTATTGTAGAATTGAATCAGGATCCCTAGAACCTATCGTTAGATCATCGACATACGTCGCAATGTATTCATAGTAACCACCAAAGATTGGACGACTGACTCCTTCGTAGGTGAAAGCTGGTTGTTCCTTCTTTTTATCCTCATCAGACATCACGGTGCCGTCTGCATTCATCGCTCTCATCCAAATGTCTGGTTCTGCCACACACGGAAAGAATCCCATTTCACGTAGCACATCATTCAATACTTCATGGAATCGCTTGGAACTCGTTTTCAGTCCGTATAAGCTACCAACAATGACAAAGATGTGATCCTTGTATGAGCCAAATTCTCCACCTGCAATGACGTACACCTTCTCGGTAGTTCTTGCCTCAAGAAATGCATTTCCAATATCCGTCTGGAATACTGACAACTTGTTAAGTTCTGACAAGAAGATGACCATGCGAAGTCCGCGAAGAGATACTACACCGGAGTAAACGCTTTCCAAGGGTGGATCCGTCAAATGTCCGCCAGCCACGATTCTTGCTTTCCTTCTCCCATCATGTTTACACGCGTACACAAGGTGTAAGCGAATTTGCTTGTATCCTTCAGGCCGTTGTCCAGTACTACGATGACCTCGATCCTCAAACACGTTGTATTCAAACATCTGTTCAATTTCCTTAGCTTCTGCCTCTTGCCAAAGGGTATTCCCATTTTCTTCATCAAACTTGACGGCCTGTTCATGATTCCTTGGTACCTTCACACCAAACATGTAGATAGGGGTGTTTTGGTAACTCTGGCGTTTCGCTTGATTGATCACTCTCATCATCTTCTGCGCGTTCTTGGCATGCCTACGAAGCTTCAAACGGGGACATCTTCTCTCCCAATCTTCAATGAGACCCTTCTCTTGGGCGTACTCCGATAATAGCCATGGCTCATCCTTGTAGAACTCAGTAATGGGTTCAAAAGTAATCTCCCCAGATTCCCACTCAATTTGGATCTGTGGTTTATCCCTCGGTCCGAGATCTCGTCTGTGTCCAATGATCTTTCTGAAATTCCAAGTCTTGTCTTCATGTTGAATTTGTTCCTCCACGAAATCACACATGTCGCTCCACTCAACGTATCGTTCCAGACCCTCAGCTCCCACCTTCGCCTTGAACTTGATGCGTGCTGGCCGTTCATCGAGTTCCCTCTGGAAGTCCTCCATTACATCAATCCCAGGACTCTCTTCTTGTTCATATCCAATCACCGTGGCACGATCTCGAGTTCCATCCTGGTTATGAGGCATTAAGAAAGAGCGTCCCACAAGTTCGTGTGGTTCAAACATCGCCGTCTTCCGCAACCCATTCTCGTTCACTCGAGTCTGAACTATCTCTTCAATCCCTTCATCATCAACATTATCCTTCGGTTTAGGATCATAAGGTGGGACATTTAGGATGTCAGTGTCCGGGTTAACCTTACGCAGACTAGAACGGTAAAGAATCTCACGAGTTTCCTCATTATACACTTTGAATGTACAGCTGTGCCCCACATCTTCGGCAAAACCAACAAAACGGACGATAATCTCATCAGAAGTCGATGGGAAATTCTTCTTTCCTTTGTCGCGGTAGTTAGCAATGAATACTGGTTCCCAGAAAGTAAAGTGCAGTAGCATAGAAATGTCCGGAGTCTGTCCATTTAGAGCCTCAACCGGAGTTCTCCAATTTAGACGTTCCTTAGCAGTTCGATTCATGACGAAGGTGACGTATTCAAACGCCGCATACCATGCCTCTGGTGGGGCATCGGACCAGTTGAGTACCCAATTCGTGAATTTCTTGAGTTCTTGAATCATACGTTCTGCGAAGTTCTGGTGATGAAAATGTGGTTCTGAAGTCCAGTCTTGGATGAAGAGGGTGCGAAGAATATCAAATACCTTGGCACTGGTTTCTGCCTTAGCCCTGTCAGAAGCTAGCTTGTCCATTGCTCCCCGTTTCCTTATCTCGTCCTCAAGGCAGCGTGGGAAATCCTTGTCCGTCTTACATCCATGAACAGAGATGTACTGTGACATCTTTCCAGCAAAAACTTGAGCAGCATGAACACCTCCCCATGCGGGTACATCGGCAAAGACAGTATCCGTATAAACAATCTCATGGCGACGAAAGACGTTAAGGGCGGGATATGGAGAACGATAAGTCATAAACCTATTCGTAGATGGAATGAAACGGTAGTACCTGGTGGTGCTATCAAAGGTATGGGCCACCGTAGATGCGGGAACATTCAGGAAGTATTTCCTGTATGTCACAAAATTCATCTTGTCTTCCTGCTGTGCCGCATAATCAATGTTGAGGTTGCCAATCAGGGAATAGTGCGAGTACAATTCTGTAGTGTAGGTAGGATTGTACCCAAGGTCATAAGCACTATGAATAAAGTCAGATGGCTCGGGCAACAGTTCGCCTGTACTGGTGACTCTCCCACTTGTAGTTCCGGCACTTCCACTCTCAAGACTCCTATACTGATCCACCACATCTGTAGGGGCGACATTGCACTCCCCATAGTGTACATCGATGGCTTCCCCAAGATGATTGAATCCAGGATGAATAGGATCAGGGACAGTTGTAGGGATTGGAAGCACAGGAACATCATTGGACTTGACCTTGTCGTAGCGGGAAGGGTCCCACGGGAAGTCTCTCGTCATCACCACGCATGGAAGATTCTTCACTTCGTCTTCAGTAGGAAAGTGCATCTTGATATACGCAAGACCCTGCTTGAAATCCATAGGGATATGGTATCCCTCTTGGGTAATCAGGCATTGTCTTCCTGCAAGGCGTTCTGGATCGTCATACACTTCACAATTATTATCCTTGAGTTGTAATTTGGAGTGAATGGTCTTCCCGCTGGGTAGCTCCCCGTATTCATGAAAAATCATGAGAACCCATCTTCCATCCTGTAGTTGAACCTTCGCCGCAAAAGTTCCAATCCTTAATCTAGGGATGTTGTGGTTGCCCACACCGGTAATGTTGACATACCGTTCAGGTGAAGTATAAGCAATTAATCTCATCTCCTTCCGGTTTCCAAGACCTCCATTTGCTCCCCCATCAATAAGTCCGGCGACGTCGGTAGTATATGCTACAGATACATGATAGTTGATAGGTTGGTTGATAGATAGACCATAGTCGATCTCCGACGTGTGATGTTGGGTAGAACCCGGCTCCTCATCTGGTCCACAATCATCGGTAATAGTCATGGACGCAATCCTCAACTCACTCAAAATCTCCCCATCTCTCTGCAACATGAAATGGTTCGTCCGAAATTTATTACGGCGCCTAAAATCAGCCTCCATGTTGGAATCTACTCCTGGTAGATCACCGCCGATGGAACTAATGGTAGGTAAGTTGGTTGCATCAACCCCATACTCCCTTGGCATCGAGTCTTCATTAGCATCGCTAGTATATGCTGGGAACAACAACTTTCCCGTCATCTTTTGTAATGACTTTCACGGGTGTCTCCCGGCTTGAATGAGCTACTCCTGGCTTTGTTGGATATTGACGTCACCGTCTAATAACCACCACTTTCTATTCATGCAATACTCTAGAGATATGCGTGTGACGGCCCAGACTGGAATCGGTGTCCAAAAATATCTTTCCGGCTACGACAAAGTAGGAGATGCCGTTTAAGATATTATTCTTCGATGGTCCTTGATCAGTAGGCAGGAAACACGAGACTGTTAATCTGTTAGATGACAGCAAGATTACAGTGGGAAGGGATTTACTTTGCTTGTTCCTCGATGGTGCGGTTTCGTAGCAATCGTCGGTTGGATGTGAGGTGTTAAGTTTCCGCTTCGCGCAAAAGTAGACTTGGATGTTATCTCGAACGTGGACGGGACGCTATTGCATGCCCATCGCTATTATGACGCTCCACCGAGACTACGCGATGTAATAAAAGAAGTACGGCGGCGGCAAAGCCATTCCGTTGTTCAGTAGTGCTAACAAGTAGTTATTTTCAATAATTTCCAAAAGTGGCCGCCATTGCGGGCTTTTGTGCTCAAAAAGAACTCGCGCATCAAGCAGATGGCTGATCTTATCCAGCGATCTTCAGCGATCAAGATTCCCTCTCGA
>JAHBBA010001270.1:0-39831 GCA_018806925.1 Skeletonema costatum
CCAGATTAGTACTGGGTACCATGCCACCAGTCGTGCGGATCGTCGTGCTGCTAGGAATGCTGCTGGATAGATACTTTAGAATGGAGGGATTTCGATTAGCGTTTCGATTATGGAGGTTGTCTGTTGGTTAGTTGATAAGAGGACTTGCCAAGAAAAGTAGTTGGGTGTGCTCATTTGAAGAGTGTTCCATTGAAGATAAGAAGTTAAATAAAGGATATTAATATCCAAAATCGATGGTCTATTTATCATCTTTGAATTCTTAGTCTCAATCAGAATGAATTAGGAGAGATTTAGATCTGTGGCATGCCAAGCAGCTCCATTAGTATCTCAAGTGTAAAGCGTAGGGACAAGGAATGTAAGAAAAACGTCCCAGAAACAGAAAAGGTGCATCTCTAAGAATGTGCTTACAACAAAAATTCTTTCTACGTAGTTATCCTTTCAAAACCGACTGGCCCCATCAATCATACCCTTCAATACAATTGCATACCAGAGAGAGAGCAAGTCACTAATGCAAGAGCTTCCTCCCATTAAAGGAGACTCTCACGCAAGGCAAGGGATCTTCTTCTCCTTCTTCCTTGGAAGACTGACTTTGACGTCTCTTATACCAAGCCAAGCCAATCGCTCCTACAGCTGCAACAGACAATAGACATGCAATCACAATACCAGCAATGGCACCTCCAGACAAAGATTTGCTTGGTGGGGAGCAGTTCTGACCGAATGGCGTCATCATCTGCGCCCATATCCAGCATCTATTTCTTGCCTATCGTCTAGTTGGATGCCATTTTTCTTCAATGTGAAACTTTCAACTGGTGATCTTAGTGTCATGTTGAAGCTCAAGTCACATCCGTCCTTTGGAACACACTCAATTACTCCATAGCTTGAGTCGAGATCGTAAGCACGATCGTTATAGTCGCCGTCTCGAAGGAGATACTGCCTTCTCCAATCACGATCATCGTACTCGTTAAAACCAAAATTCCACCCCATCTCATATGTGTCAATCGAAGCCACCTCATATTTTGCTGGGGTGCGCAATTCAAGGTCAAACAGATCTTGAGTTTGCTCATCGCATAAGCCTCCAACCGTGCAACTTCCCATGTTGGTAGTTTGGTTATCACTCCCAAATCCATTATCTTCAGGTGCATACCATTTAACTTTCCGATAGGTAACATTGTCCATAGCCAGAGAGTACACAGGATATAGAAAGAGTGTCTCGTTTCTTGTTACATTCACAATCACATTTGGGGCCGAGATGGAGAAGGATGAGCAGCTGCCCTTTGGAACGCACATGATCTTGTGAGCAAGCGGAGGATTGTCAGCTCCTTGGGGAACCACTCCGCTTGAAACCGTCGCAGACGAATTGCGATTTGTAACGGTGAGATCCCACTCATATTCATATTCCACGTCACGAGTGCGATCATACAAGAAGAACTCAATAAGAGATTCATTGTCTTCATTGCAACGTGGCTTGCAGCTACCACCAAATTGAACCGAGTCGAATAGCCAGCTGTCACTTCTGCGTACCGGCTTTCCATCAAAAAAGACAGAATACGATGGCGGGGGAAAGCGGGTATCACCCCACGCATATCTGCCACCTATTAGGAACGTGTAGCATGCGTCATCTTTTGGCAGACAAGCATACGTTTGGTTAACAGAGTAAAGCCCTTCTGGCTCACGGTGTAGAACAATGTTGCCGTCTTTGTCCTCAACACGAAAAGAGTGTTGATTATAGTAAAAGTTTCCACTCCAATACTGGATCTCCAAGAGAGCCTCTGTATCTTTGCAGATGGGAGGCTTGGTACAAGTACCCAATTCAGTTGAGGTGACAGGGTTTCTGCCATCGAAGACAAACTCTTGGCCGATATCGACGGCTTTCCCATCAAATGAAATTTTATAAGCATCGGTAGGGAGACCGCCCACAACTACCTCAGAGCACTCATCTCTGGGAAGACACGTCTCGTAGTCTGTCAGATCTGCAAAGTTCTCGTACCGGATATCGTTGCCTTGAAGACTCAGAAAGGGAGTGTACCTCCAATTATCAATGTTGGGGCGCAAGCTATCCCATTCGTCTTCTGTAATGTTGTACTTCACTTGGAGCAAAGCATCAGTTTCATTGCAAGTCAGTGCAGCGATTACTGCCGGCGAGTCATCGGCTGTTTTTTGAACAACCATCATGCACGTAGTTTGTGTGTTTATGATATCGAGGAGATGAAGTTATGAAAGCACAACAATGATAGCCGAGGAGAGAGGTGGTGGGTAAAGTGCTCCACCGAAAACAGGACGCGTGTCGTCGCAAAAAAGCCCCACAGCTAAATCAAGACCAACGACCCTCAATTCATCAACCATCCACCTACCACCCCTCTCGTGCAGCCATCACTCCTTCTTCTTGTCGGCATCTCATTCTCCATGCCCCTTCCAAAGCATATACTAATGTATCACAGATCCATCACTACCGCCGCTTACCCTTTGGTCGCCCTCACTATCTTATTCATATGCTCATTAATTCTGCAATGGAACACCAAAAACAACATCTACTTTGCTTCTGCCCTCTTCAGCGGACATTGCGCTCGCTGCAACATGCATCACACCCTTCCTACCACTGAGGAAGCAAGACATGCGGCGTTTGATCTGAGGAGGCGTATGATTGAGAGTGGCCGGATTGATGTAGATGAGCTGAAGCTACAGTTAGATCATGATGACAATGAAGACATCTTACATGACTTGAACCCTTCTCTTGCAATCGAGCGATTATACGAACGTCGTGGTAAAATGT
The DNA here is from genome assembly GCA_018806925.1 of Skeletonema costatum. Taxonomy (NCBI): domain Eukaryota; phylum Bacillariophyta; class Thalassiosirophyceae; order Thalassiosirales; family Thalassiosiraceae; genus Skeletonema; species Skeletonema costatum. Next base: position 2,771 of record JAHBBA010001270.1, read on the forward strand.
TTGGCGTTTTGGTATGCAAAGTACCTGACAATAGCTTGTATTCAGACTCATCTAACCTGACAAGCGGTGATACTGTGATCCTCAAGGCCTACGCTGGCAAACTTGGAGGGTCGTGGAATTTACCTGGATGGTCTCCCATCATTGGCCAAGTTCCTGAGAGTTTACCTATGTTTTGTCGGCTTCGGGATGAGGTGACAGAGCTTTTTGATAGGATTGATGCAACGAAGTCGAATGCTTCTCCTGAGGATGAAAAGAAAAAAGGCTCAAAAGAAAATAAGGTCAAACATCTCACAAAGAAGCGTGCCCGCCTCGCCACCCTAGCACTCGACGAAGTACGTCGTCACCAACTCGTCACCAATTTCCGAGGAGAGGCTTTACGTCCCCTAACCGCCGTTTATACGCGAGGACCGACAAAAGTCCCAGGAGGTACTGGGGATTGTGCAGCTCCGAAGCTGTTGGCCGAGGCAGCGCGGTTGGGATTGCGACCTACCGGTATTGCTGAGATATTTGTCGGTGCTACAGGCGGTATGAGCACCGGGAAGGGAGATGGGGAGTTATATGATGCGTGCGCAGATCGGTGTGAGAAGATTGCAGGATTTATGCTTTGTGGTCTTGATGATGTTTGATAAGAATGATTGAAGGAAGGATAAGTATGGTACTTTCCAATTGACAACTACGATGGTAGTTGGTCGCAGCCCTCCTTTTCTGAGATGCAATTACAATCCTTTCACCACATTCGGCGTGTATTGATGCACTAAAAGTTGGTTGGGATAAAAAGCACTGCCACCAACAACTAGTACATGTGGATACATACAACAAGATAGAGTGCAATGCAGCAGTGACATCATTTTCACTCCATTTTGTGACCTTTTATGATTGGAAGGAGCCATTCATTTTGCTCTGCTAGAGGCACAGGGATGCTGTGAAACGTTATAAACATGGTGCCAATGTTCGATAGGGATAGCAAACATATACACAACAGCGATAGATGGCATGGAAAAACACGCTGACGTAAAAATGTGTAATCCAGCACGGACAGGTGTGGCTTAACTTGTATACGCACTTCTCTTGTGCTGACGCTACATATATATCACGTGGCTGTAATGATGTGTCTTTCGATATGTAAATAAAATCTTGGTTCCATACTTGTTTTCTCATCAGGTTTTGGATCTATCCAATTGAATTCACGTTCAAACTGCCTTGGAAATGCTTTAGCCCTTTTCTCCACATCATCTTCTTCACTACTTGCATCACCACTCATTACATCATTGACGTCCATCGGTGTCACGAACTGATACCTCGACAATCTGGAAGGAAGTAAATCAGTATCTGCCAAATACTTGGTTGTTACACGTGGACGGAGGAGACATCCATTCTTGTAAACATAGTTTGGCCACTGACGAAACAAGAAGATATCGAACCAAAATGACCATTGCATTCTTAATTGTAGCAGAAACAAGTCGGTGATGGACAGTAAACGTCAAGGTGATGAATTGTTTCCAACTCATTGCAGCGGATGATAGACTTATCAGAATTCTAACGAGAAATGGTAGTGGTTGATATGTTGCATGTAAATTTGATGGGATGTCGTAAAGGACTTGGCTCGTCGGGTCTCAAAACTCGCTGTTTCTGTTGTATTTCTGTTGATTGATGCGACTGATGTCCACCTCTCGTGGAAAATATTGAGTCGTTATTGTTATTTTCGTCATTATATGATGTAGCGGCGGAAGAAGCAGATGACTGCAATGAAGAAATAATCGTTCTACCTCGATTAGCCGGCGGCGACACAAACGCAGTGGCTTCAGATCCACCGCTCCCAGCAATGTAGACATCGTCACCATGATGTTTGCCACACTCCCCACCCTTGTGCTAGTCGATATGCTGCTCTCCACCCGCACATACCTCGGCAAGTTCTTCGTCGCCGTCACATGGGTTGTATCTCTTTTCGTCATGGAAGAGATCTTCTTGATAGAACTTCTCCCTCCAGAGTTGTTCGTTGCAGTGCTTGCACTCTCCGCAATGTATCTGCTTGCCTTCCTTAGAATCCCCTCGATCATCAAGATTGCCTTCCTCTTGATTGGCCGTATCATGGGGATTTGCCTCCGGACTATCAGATTCACCCTCTGTCTGATTGTCAAGTGCCTCATCAGTTTGATCCTGGCTCCGCTGGTTCTACAGATGTTGGTTCAAGACTTCCTTCGCATCGTGTCCAACACTAATCTTCCTACCGTCGGGTTGGTTGTGATTGTTGGATCCTCCTTCGCCATACTGTTGTATGTCATCGTTGAAAAGCTCCTCCAGCTTGCCCTCCGCCTGTTCGATGTTACCACTGATGCTATTGCATCATTCATCGTTCATCTCCCGTCCGCTACATCGACAACACAAGAGGAGACGCCTCTGGTACCGCGGTCGCCACAAAGAACCGTTGAGCGTCCTCCTCGTCATGTAGTGAATGAACCTCGTCCTCCAGTTGTTAGTTGGCCAGATGGTGCACACGTGCACTGTCGCTTCCGTCCATACTACAAGACTGGTCACACCTTCTCAATAGAATGGCTTCTAGGCATCTTGGAGGAAGATCCAAGAAGTGATATTGTGAAGGGACACACCAAGCAGTTTGGCTGTGTCTTGGATGAGGTTATGGGGCTGCTATCTGATTCTGATGTCCGTTTTGTGCCGAAAGGTGAAGAGGGACGCACCAATTGGCCAGACATCAGGGCAGCGCGAGATTGGAACTACAGGGTGCATTCAGTGCCCAATGGGCTCTCGAGAAACTCATCGTAATCTACGACCACTTCAAGAGGGACAACCCTCTCCGCTTTAGAAGTTGGAGTGACTACGAGAAGTCTTTGAGAGAGTGTAAGCTCTTCGAGCAGGGCATCGACATAATCTTCCTGGAAATGAAACTTAGGGCTGAGTTTCATCCTACCCCACTGTTTGAGTTGGTCCATCAGACATGGGAGGAAGCTGCATTTGACAATGCCGAGCTGATCGAGGAAGCCGCTGTGGAACCCGTTGCAAGGGCAAGGGAAGACGCTGATGCTACGCCTCCGATCCAAGAGGAAGATCGACTGGAAGTCGAAGCACCGGTAGAAGTTTTGGTAGTGGAGGAGCCATTAGCTTTTGACCAACCGGATGCATTGATATGTCGAGCTGATCGAGGAAGCCGCTGTGGAACCCGTTGCAAGGGCAAGGGAAGACGCTGATGCTACGCCTCCGATCCAAGAGGACGATCGACTGGAAGTCGAAGCACCGGTAGAAGTTTTGGTAGTGGAGGAGCCATTAACTTTTGACCAACCGGATGCTGTGGAGGAGAGGGAGGAGAAGGAGGACGCTCCTACTCCTACACCCAATGTGAAGCGCCGTCGCAAGAGTCGTGAGGCTGCATCGCTCAACTCCGAGTTGGGCGAATATTGGGCTGCTCCAAGTCGTCCTACAAGAGGTGGAAGGCCAAGGAGGGGTGGAAGGCAACCTGTTCCTGTTTGATTGTTCTGTTGACTTGTTTATTTCATCTGTTCGAGGCTGTATGCCTCGAGGGTGCTGTTTGATTGTTCTGCTTGCGGTGTATTGCCTGTTCGGAATTGTATATTCCGAGGGCCACCATTGTCTGTTTGATTTTTGTCTTGTGGGGAGTTCCGAATGGGGGAGGTACGTTTTCTTCTTTGTGGTATGCTTGCTTTTCTAGTTTGCTTTGTGCTTGTTCTTTCACTAACAGCAACTCTTTCCTCTTCTTTCCTTGCTATCTCTACTTTCCTAAGACGGAGTGATGGGCAGAGGAATGTTGTATCTCTCGGTTTGGATTCGGTGTGATGATCTGCCTATGCATGTGGCCATCGAGCCACCGCTGTACTTGCAGCGCTGAAGTTCGAGTAGGATGCCTCTGAGCTAGATCACACTGCCGGTGTCTTCTCTGAGTGGTGCGGATTTTCGTGCCTGTATTTCGGTGTGCTAGAGTCTGAATGGGGTTGAGTAAGTTCAAGTTTGCCATGAGCCGTTTTATCACAATACCAACAACTTGTTATTTTTCTTTCCTTTCTATCTCTACTTCCATTAGATTTGACGGGCGGGTTGCGTGCGGTTTCCTCGTCTTCTCAGCCTGGCCAGCTAGAGGGCGAGACGGGTATCGTAAATGTGTATCGTTTTTGTACATTCGGCCAGCTTCACTCACACTCACACACTAACTCACCCTCTCACTCACTCTGACTCTCTCCTCTGCTGATTGTTTTTGTTGATTGTTTTGTTTGGCCACGTCATCTCCATCACCCCCATCAAACCTCCTCTTGATCCGATCCAACACCTCCATTCCAACAACCCCTTTAATGTCCGGAATTGACTTTAAACTACGTCCGGAACGACCATAAACTTCTTAACTCTCGAACGAGGATAACTTTCATCACTTGCGGAGGGGAGCTCGCTGAGACACGGTCGAACTAGTGGTTGGATGTTGTGGGCTCGCTGAGCTGTTGTGGATGGCATCGGTTCAGAACCAAACGGGCAAGGACCGGGCATTGTTCCCTGGCAGAAACCTTGGGGGTTTCGCTAATCCAATAAGTCTAACCTGGTTCCTTCGGGATCCGTTGGCCCACTCCATCATATGTCAGTTGGCCTTTACGTGGCGATGGGGATAAGTACACTCTTCTCTCTTGAGGGGGAGTGGAAACCAGCAACCGACAAATATATCATATCAATCCACATTCATTCTCTTGCGGCCGCTGTATGCCAAGTTGAGTTGGATTTACACTCCTATCATCATGCATGTTGGTATCCGCGATCATTACCATAACACCTTCCAACCTCCGTGCTTGCATCAAACCTTCCAGTCTATGGTACTTCATCTTATCTTCACTTCGTCATCGCATACACAGTGATCTTCACTGGGTGCTTCGACAATGCACATCATCAATTAACGATCCAAGCACGCTAGAGGCAAGAAGTAGACTGACCTAACTCCAAACCAACCTTCCTGGCTTTCCTCTGACAAGAATGGCTGATTGCACATTTACATCATCTCGAGCAATTCTTCTCCCGTCATATCACATTCCTCACCTCATATGCCACCCATCTCCTTTCCATCTTCCTTCACGAGGCATCATTTGCTCCAATAATCAATGATAGAATTCCTCCTTGATTTTAGCTTGTTGTTTGGTATACTGTGCGTGAGGTGCTATCACTCGCCCCATCAGCGTCATAAGTTGTATCTTGGTTGTAGCTACGCAAAGAGACGACTTTCTCACTACCTCTTGTACCCTGCCTATTCAATTCTCTTTTTGTAAGTGTTGTTCTGCTGATAGTGACCACATTGCTTTTTAGTGTCCAAATTCATCATGTCGATCGATCAGTATATGGAGTACAGCCTATGGAGTAGAGCCATCACTACCGTAGGAGGCACGCATCCCTTACACTTATTCTTCCATCATCTAATATCATACAATTTCCTCGATGTAGCAACTTCTTGATACTGTACGAAGAATTGTATTTGTGTAGAGACATCCTCCATATTACGCCAGCAGGGCGTGTTTTGCGTGTTGATTGATTTGCAAAGAAGAAAGAAATCATTGCAAAGAAATGAGCGCCTCTTTCTCATCGACCTGCAAAGGGGGTTTCCCTTCCTCGTGGTTGATTGAGTACATCATCATGGTACCCTCAGGCGTTGGTAGAACATGATGATTACCATCGATATAACATCGTTTTACCGACGACAGAGTTAGACGAAACCTGTCTCGTATGATGACCTGCCTCGGTGATGGAAGGACATGAAGAATCATCATGACGGATCCTCTGCCACGTCCATGATGGTTGATCTTTCCTGGCTTTCGTCGATGATAGAGTGCTACGAATAATAATTTAAAAGATGCATGCAGATACAGAAGCTGATGGTGAAGTACACTGTGGTGACGAGGTAAGCCTACCAAGTAATCACCATGTAGTGCACATCATCTTCTGTGTGTTGTTGGAAAAACAGGTTGGCGGAAAAAATTCAGGCGAAGGCGAAAGGGGGAAAGGGGAAGAGAGCTGCCTCACGCTGTAGTCCTCGGTTTCTAAGCTTTCGACATGGCGCCATCAAACCTTTTATTTTTGCGCAACGCGATATTTTACATTTTTTGGAGGGAAGGAAGCTCAAGCATAGAACCTCTGAAGTCTCAAGCAACCATTTTGTAGCTTTTGAGTAGAAGTAGATTCTCAGCGATTCTCCTTGCCTCTAGTGTGTCATTACCTTGATTCACTACGATATCAACCAATATCAATACTCTATCGATTGGAATGCTCCCTCTAACTCTTCTCGGAGTCCTCGATCATATCATGAGCGTGGAGGTCGACTCCAACGCTAGCATCTCTTTCGCTAGGCAAAAGGATGTGGAAGAACGGAGCTTGAAGAGGTGAGCAAGGAGCGAGTCGTAAGAGCTTATTCGATTTGTTTCTCGATAGATATTCACAAGCAATAGATGATTCATTCTAATATGTTTAGAGGCTAGGAGGATTGCCTTAAGTCTAGAGAGCACATGATCTGATGCTGATGAGAGATGCAATGCATTTTACAGTGCACATGCAAGAGCAAGAATGTGCTGCGCTTGATCCTAGTGCCGCATTAGATACGTCATATTCTCTCCATTCGTTCGATTCGTCTGACCTTCTCTCGACGTAAGGGCAGAATCGACAGACTCACAAGAATGGAATCGATTTGAGACGAAGGGCTCGAACGATGCCTCCATTCAGCTCCGTTTCTGCTGCTGAAACGGTCTTTCCTCCGATACAATGCAGCCAGGCCGTCTTCGAGGACTCTGGAGATTGTTTGAAGGGTTTATCCCATTGCAATTGATAACGATCGATGTTAATTTCGCTATGTTGTGTGTATAGCGTTGCAGTTGCACTGGAGGCAAGGAGAATCGCTGAGAATCTACTTGCTGCTCAAAAGCTACAAAATGGTTGCTTGAGACTTCAGAGGTTATAGAGATCCGAAATTAAGCCCGCCAAAACCAAAATAAAACTTTTTTTCTACATGATTTTTATTTTTTGCGCCCTCGATCGAATTCTATAACCGAGGACTACAGCGTGATCTGCCTGTACATAGGTATGTAACTTAGGAATTAGTACATATGTGCTTTGCTCCACTGTGTCGTTACATTGACCGCGACGACATCAAGATGGTGCCCGGACGCGACGAGTTGCTGGTTGCTGCCACAGATGATGCTCTCTGCTGATACTTTCTGCTATTGCGATGATGTACTCTTCTGCTGGTATGGCGCTGCCCCCCCCTCCTCGTTGATCCTGACGGGGACTCTACTTCTGACGTGTATGGTATGTAAGTGTTATTGCGTGCTGCAGGATAAAACACACATGAACATGATGTTATGTGGTCTGTTCACATATGACATTATGATGGTCATGTGGATGAGGCTGTAAAGAAAAAGGGAGCGGAAAAGGTAGAATGCAATTTTTCAGGTTGCAGCGGCTCGCTTTAATGGCTGCGCCGAGTGGAGTTGTTCTTTCATAAAAAGATTGTCTCATAGCAAGGGAACACGCTTTATCATTTTTTATATTATCATGAAAGTCGACACTCTCACTTCCTCCGATGCTGCAGCCACCGTCGTGATAGATCGTCGCATTCTGGAGCAGCTACTGATGATGATGATAGTTCACTCTTTATTGCGCAAAGAAGGCACCGATGATGATGATGACGACGATGCTTTGAAGAAGATGGCGAGGGAATGCATGGCGGTCAATAAAAGAGGAGAACAGTCGGCCGTTTCCATGGCACAACTTTTGGTGGTCACTGACCGAATGTTGGATGCGCAGCTTCTTCACTTGCTTGATGGTGAAGAGGAGGGGCGAGAAGTGATGTCATCATCTGATGCGGCATCCGATCAACAATTGATGGATGAGGCAGCCGCTACAAAGAAGAAAAGGGCAGCAGCAAAAGCAGCGAAGAAGAAACGGAACAAGCGGAACAAGGCCGCTGCCAAGCACAAGAAGACGAGGCTCATATCGTGGTTGGGCGGTGGAATTCTTCCGCTACTCATGATAGCAGCGTTTGGCTCAATCACGACGTTGATTGCCTTCTCGCTGATTCATCAAAGTGATGGATCATCAGAGGGGGAGGATCTTCCGACTTTACCACCATCTGCATCTACTTCTCTTGGCCAAAGAGACATTCAATCGATCATCGTCAGTCCATTGCCAGTGCCAGTAGTGTTGGCCGTGAAGTCTCCCATCTTCTCACCTAGTGATAGTGATGTTAGTATTCCTTCCATGAAATCTGACGAAAGGGCATCGACGTGTTTGGACACGCCCAACTGGAAGGATAAAGATGGTTACGGGTGTGCTCATTATGAAGGCGTGTATGAAGCAGGATGCTCTGGAACGGAGAAATGGGCTGGAAATATGGGGTTAGCGACCAATCACTGCTGTTATTGTGGAGGTGGAACTCATGCTGTTCCTCCCACTACCTCCTCTTCCTCATCAATATGCACCGAAGACACGGAAGGTTGGTTTGATCAGGAAGGCTGGGATTGTGTATTGTACGAAATCAATGATGATCCGGGGTGTCCAAAGTATGGAAATAAGACTGCACACACAAATTCTGCAGTGAAAGGGTCAGCGATCGATCATTGCTGCTTCTGCCAAATTGATGTTGCCAACAATGTTGTAAGTGAATCTTGACAATCAATGCATTCTTATACTTATACTTATACACATCTTTTACTCATTTGAAATCCAAATCCATGTCTATGAATTGTAGTCACCAACTGTAGCTCCCTCATCTTCTGAAATTTGTGTCGATACTCTAGAGTGGAGGGATGACAATGGTAAAGGATGTAAGAAATATCAAGAAATGCTTGATCCAGGGTGTCTATTACCATTACCAACAGGGAGTATCTTTACTGGAGATATGGGCCTTGCAGTCTCAGCTGCAGTCTCAGCTGCAGTTGAGAACTGCTGTTATTGCAAGAATCCTACTGTAAGTCTGATACATTTTCTCGTTTCGATGTATGACTGAATATGGAAATGGAATATGTGTCTAACTAAAATCGTTGGCTCAACATCATTTCCAGTGCGAGGATTTCACTTGGAAATGCGAAGAACGCACAAATATATGGTGGACGCTTGCAGATCAGTGCATCGAGGATTCCAGTAAGAAGTGCCAGGTAGCCTCAAACTGGAAATTCGTTGAAACAGGTGTGTGTGACAAAGCGGCTTCTTGTTCCTGCGGGACTGATCAGTTCAAAATAGTCACTAAGTATTACGATGACAATGGTGTTGACTATTTCAATGAAACAGTTGGTTTGTACAATGAGTGCAAGTGCGACTTTTGGTTGCGTCGATGTGAAGATACACTAGGCCAAGGACAAGCTTGTGATTACGCGGCTGAATATTGCTGCGGTGATTACAGGTATGATGCAGGAATTGAGACTTTCAAGTTTCTAAATAGTCCCCAGTGCTACTGCGACTTCTACAACTACGCGGAGAATAAATTTGCACACAAGTTGAAACCCAAGGCACTCAATGTGGAGAAAGAGTTTACAAGTCCTTGTGGTCCATTCAAAACATACTGGTTGAGCAAATCAGGTCTCGAAAAAATAAGTCTTGAATTAATCTACAATGGAACAAATGGGCAGAATTGGACAAACAATGTTGGATGGAAGGATGAGACAGTAGACCATTGCGAATGGTATGGGATCTCTTGCGACGCTGATGGATTCGTCACTGATATTGATTTGAGGGATAACAATCTTGTAGGCCAGTTTCCAGTCTACACACGCGATGTAAACTCCTTTGGGAATCCCATCATCGATAACTCTTGGAGATTGACGAAGTACGGTCTGGCAAGTCTGTACAAACTCAAAACGCTTGATTTGGCCGAAAACAAGCTTACCGGTACGATTGAGTACGCCCCGCTCTACAATCTCTTAGCACTCACCTACTTTGATGTCTCGGAAAACCAGCTAAGTGGAGAATTGGAAGCACAAGTCGCACCATCAATAAAGTATGCCGACTTCAGCAGCAACAACTTTATGTCAATGCGTCGCTTTGTGCAGTACAAAGCATCATCTTTCCAAACGCTGCGCTTTTGTGACGTGAGTAACAATGTCATCCAACAAGATGCCGCTGACCTTCTTGAGAATACCCCACCCAAGATAAAGCAATTCATTGCATCTAACAATCAATTCTACGGAAGTCTACCAGCTTCATTGGATAACCTGCCAAAGTTACGTCAATTCGAAATGGCATCAAACGCTCTCTCTGGGATTCTTCCCGATTTTACCGAATCTTTTGCAACGCTCCAAGAACTTGATTTGTCCAACCAAACAAAAGGCTTTACAGGACCGATTCCAGAAGATGTATGGAGATCTCTCTCACTAAAGATACTGAACCTAGCTGGTAGCATGCTAACAGGTACTATCCCATCTCTCGTAGGCAATTTAGCAGTGCTAGAAGTGCTCGATTTATCCAACAACGTCCTAAAAGGTTCGCTTCCTTCTGAGCTTGGATTGCTTGGAGGTGGAGGTGAGTATACTGCTTGGTATTAACCTTTGCTGATGTATCTCATGAAGTATTTATGCACTAAAATTTGTTTCGTCGTGAATCCACAGCTTCTTTGAAACGCCTTGGTCTTTCAAACAATGCATTCACTGGGGTCATTCCTATTCAGGTCGGTCAGCTGCAAGGTGCTTCTGTCCTGTTGAAAGATAATCGTTTCCAAAATACATCGAACACTGCCCCACTCAATCTTTGTCTGGAACGTGAAGTCAAAGAGTTTGATCTAGCAGATGACACAACATTGTGTCCACCGGAGAGAAATGCCTTAAGTAACTTGTATGACTCAGCCAAGGGTGCAGAGTGGACAAATGGATCGCTATGGCTGGATGAATATGCAAGCTACTGCGACTGGAAGGGGGTCACTTGCGAGGACGACATGAATCATGTTGTAAAGGTCAACCTGCTAACAATGGCTTATCTGGAAGATTGAGCGAGTGTATTGGAAACCTCACCTTCATGAAAGAATTGGACTTGAGTGATAATGACATAAAGGTGATGTCCATCTGATCATATTCGTGTGATTTATTGTTTTTGATATGTCATACCAAACTTACAATTTTCCTTTCATTTCTATTCAGGGTTCGATTCCGCTTGAGCTCGGCAAGCTTTCCAACCTCATGTATCTGCGTCTCAGTTACAATGCATTCACAGGTGCGGCACCTGATGGCTTGGCAGAAATGAAGGGACTTCAACTTCTCCAGTTACAAAGCAACAGAATCACCAAGATTCCAACTATACCACGATTGATTGATAACATTCACGGACAATCCACTTTCGTCGCAGACTGCGGGGTGCCCTCTGCCTTCGACAAGGCACTTGAATGCTACAATTGCACAATGTGTTGTGAGTACTATTCTGCTGCTGCTATTGTTCATTTTGATTCATTCATTTGACCCACAGCTCCTCACCATCCATTGACATCGCATCAAATTAGGCAACGAAGATGATGACTGCTATCCTCAACAAAAACAAAAGTTCAGGAGTTGGGCCTGAAAGACTACGGCACATTTGCTTCTGTTCTCTCTGCTTGCTTCATTGTATTGTGCTGCAGTGTGGCCCTTCTTTTGTACATAAGTGCCAGGCGCAAGAATATTGAAAACTTTCTAACGTCGGAAATGGAAACGAGGATTAAAGAACTTGACATATATGCTTTGAGTAAAAATTGGCAAAGACTCAGTGTATTCTTACTTTGTAACAGACAAGGTTTTTGGTTGGATCGCAGCATTGGATTACACTTGGCATACAGTTTGGAATTTTCGTATTCTTCATCCAATGCTGCGGAAGCCAACTTGCAAGACAACAGAACCGATATACAATTCACCTGGAAATGTCCTCGCGACACTGATGTGTGTAGCAACAAAGCCGATTTGACTGATGCAGGCTGGGCAATATACTGTGTCTTGATGGTTGCATTTTTATCAACAGACATGATTAGCGGAGCCAAGTTGATTTATCACTCAGCCAAAATTACACACTCTTTCAAATCAAGGATTCGATATTTCTTTGGTGGGATGTGCTTGTGCTGGTTTACACTATTCGCCTTGTATGTAAGTTTTTGCTGGTGTGCATTCTCTTGTTCCTTGATCATCGCTCGCTCTTATATCTGATTGATATCATCTATTTCCTTCATCCTCAGGTTAGTAACCGTCTACAACAAAGCTATAGCGACAAGTAATACTGAAATCATTGTCAATTCAGTCATCGTCCTATTTATCATGGATTTGGATGAATGGATCTTTTCTGCACTGGAAGCAATCAACGATGATTGGACTTCTCATGTAGCCAAATCGGAAGATGAAATGAAGGTACAGATAGCGTCGCAGCAAGAGGAGCTTAAAAACCTGCGTGAGATAGTGGAGAGGATTCAAGATTCGCTAACTCAGATGGATCAGATTGCATCGGAAAAGGAGGAGCTGAGAAAGTTGCATGAAATCGTAGACAAAATGCTAGAGTCGAATGCTTCAATGGTCACTCTGAGCACGTGGTCTCTGGAAGTGAGAGTAATGTGTATGCACAGCAACTAGAAACGGAGCATGTCGATGATATTGTAGTGCCATATGAAACATAAGAGAGCATATGGAAGCTACGAACACATTAGCAGCTGCTGCTCTACACCCGTCATCATTAGGGTGATTAAGATTTGTAGAATCAGTTTGATAAGAGATACAACGGTCGACTATTTGTCAATTTTTCTCCTACTGTACAAGGTTTAACAGTAAACAATACAAGTGATTCATTTCTTGTACGCATCAGTTTCAACCTACTCTCTTTGACTTGATCACAACCAGATACACGCAAAATTCTCTTCTTTCTCTACTGTACTTAGCTTATCCGAAAATCTCGTCAGAACGCAACATCGTTCCACATAATTTCCAGTATGATTGCGGTATTGCAAGCACGGTGATGGTGATGGAGTTTCAATTGCTACCCATCATCTCCTTGTCATCACGGAGTGGAATAGGCTGCCATCCGCTTACATAGATGCTCACCACACCACAATGCTCTTCTGGCTTTTCTCTCCTACAAAATATATTACATACACATCACTACGACGAATAGCATGTATCGTAGCTGCAAGAGAAGAAACTACGAGAACTCTATGTCAAATTTTGAGGACAATCGAGCTGAATCCTTCTTATTATAGAACAAATGGAAAAGAGTTCTGTGCCTCCTTGTGAATTCGTGGTGGTGTTCATGTCGGCAAAGGCGTAGGTCGGTGGTCGGTCCTAGCCGGTCGGTGCTCGGGATTTCCGTGAGCACCTTTCGAGCAACAACTTGGCAGCTAGCAGTTTCCTGGCGGCCTTGTCATCGTCATGGAATAGCCTCACGAGATAATCAACGGCAGCTCATGAGACTGATGTGATATTTAGCATGAGGTGTCACCATTACATATCATCCTCTTGAGATGAAGGATGCTCATCAGGGCAGGTGAAAAGGAGAAGAGAGGAGGAGGTTTCGTGTCGGATGCTAACGGTTTCGTGACGGATGCTAACGGTTTCGTGTCGGATGCTAACGGTTTCGTGTCGGATGCTAACGGTTTCGTGTCGGATGCTAACGGCTTCGTGTCGGATCGCTAAACTGAAGTGTGTGATCTAGCTACTAGATGACCACTTCAGTTTAGCGATCCGACACGAAGCCGTTAGCATCCGACACGAAGCCGTTAGCATCCGACACGAAACCGTTAGCATCCGACACGAAACCGTTAGCATCCGACACGAAACCGTTAGCATCCGACACGAAACCTCCTCCTCTCTTCTCCTTTTCACCTGCCCTGATGAGCATCCTTCATAGAGTTCATAGAGTTCATTGGGTTGGGCGCAAAAAAAAAGAGAGCATATCAATGAAGTCGAAGGTTTAGGCGGCGGTGCGTGAGGCCGGCGGCGTCGATGTCTAATATCTTGCCTACGTCAAGGAGGAAAGAAGAAACAACTTATGGAAGAAGTTGCGTGCAGCCGCCCTGCCGATGATGAGCACAGTCACGCGCAACAGCAAGAACAGAAAACGAGAGGACGATAATTACATCAAGACAGTACACCAAGAAAAGGGTTCCAAAAGAAATACAGATATGAATGTTCAGTTGAGGAGTACAAAAATCAAGCCATATGAAGAGGATTCGCCAATATCGGAGGCATGGGTCGAGCAACACACAGCTAAACACTGCAGCACGGATGGATGTGAAAATCAAGCTCAGAAGTGAGAGTGTAAAAAAAATCAATGAACAAGGCAAGTCTCCTATGCATTGTTAAAGAATGTACAAATCAATCCTATTGGAAGAGTGTAACGGAGACATGGGGCTGTATACAATAAGAATAATCTGCAGTAATATTGGATGTGAAAATCAAGAAGCTTAAAACTGAGGATTTGTGCGGAGCATAAGCATGAGGCGGCAGTGAAAATGTTGAGAAGGCTTTGTACCAGTGGATGAACAGCACAATATGTAAGATAAAGTTTTGGAGGATTATCCATTAAACATGAATATTTTGCAGATGGTTGCACCACCACGAATCATGTCGTGTTTTAGTCTTCATGTGGCTGAATTGGATACTGAGGGAAGTATTGATGGTAATCAACATTCGGTCATAGGAGCAAATAAGTCCCGAAGTGAATGGAGTCTCTTGTGAGGAAGTATTATATTGTGGAGTATTTGTCAGATGTGTCGCTCGCCTTATACTTCTACGGAGTTGACGAGGGATGCGGGAACGAGGTTTAACTTTTGCAAGTGCCATGATTGTGTGGGAGTCAGAGGAGTGTTGCCCAGATGATCTGTACTGGGCACTGTGCTACCAGGCAGTCGTTCGGATCGTTGTGCTGCAGGAATGCTGCTGCATCTATACTATAGAATGGATGATTTTCGATTAGCGTTTAGATTATCATAACGTGAAGACGAAATAATAATCATCAAGGCTCAAGGCTATCGTTGTGTAATGAATAAACCAGGTGTATTAACATGTTTCCATCTTCATCTGCTGGTTGTTGTTGATTAGCGTCGCTTCATTCCATTCTATTAGGCCATTCATACTTTGTCAAGTGACTTCATTTTTCTTTCCTCAAATATAAATGCACCATTCTTTCTCTACTATCCAGAATTAAACATGATTTCCCAACGTGTAAACCCAACCTGGATTCGAGGGTGCCTGCCCCGGACCTTCACTTTCAACAGCAGCTTGAATCCCAATAAAGTATGCCAATTCTTGATTTGGTGTTCTCAGTTGTGTCAAGTAGAACTGTTGTGTTTTGTGTATATAATATATTGTGCAGATGTTATACGATGCATAAAGTCGTTGTTGTTGAGAGACAAGAATACAAAACTTGCACCAATCCAAGTTCAAGTGACTTCACAGCAATAACAACATCAATATCTTACCTCATTGACAAACTGTGTCCCATCCTTCTTATAATTAAGTAGGTTCACAGAACACTCCTTTTCACTCTTCAAAGCATCACTAATCCGCTTCACATCCTGCGCAGCCGTCTCCTTCCCTTGCAAAAATCTACAATTTCTCCCCACAATATCATCAAACTGATACCCCGTCAATTTTGTAAATCCGTTACTAATAAAAATAACAGGATTGTCCGTCTGATGCGGATCTGTGATGCAGAAGGACACACTTTCGGGTGTCGAATTGAGCATGTCGAGTATGATGTAGTCTCGTTCGCATAATCGTTTTTGGGGTGTGAATGATTTTGTTTTGGCGGTTGTTGTTTCGTCGTTTTCGTCGCCGCATCCGTCGTCGTCGATGTTGTTGTTGGATTCGCTACGGACTAGAGAGATCCATTCGCGAAGGAAGCCGAGTTTCATTGTTGTAGTTTTTGTGCGTTTGTAGGTTGTGCGTGATGGCGGCGCGGAGAGTAATCGATATCAGGTAGGATAGAATAATAGAACTGAGTGAGTTTGATTGAAGAAGCTCAGTCTTTTAATTGACAGCAAGTTGTTTGGCAGGGTTGGTAAAGCTTCTTGTTAGGCAGTGTGTAGGGAGTGGACCGCCCCATTGATGAAGAGAGAGGGAATGCAATCTCCACAAAGAAGAAGGGTGTCAAAAAGACCGGGAGGATTTCTTTTCTTCTCTATTAATTCCTACGTATCGTGACGGTACGGATTGGGACGCGGTTACAAAGGGAGCGGCGAAAGCGAGAAGGATATAGAGCAGAAGGTATGAGGATGCTGGTATGCTGCTGTGGGTAACAGAAGGTGAGTAGCCACCACAAAAAGTTCGACCTATGATGTAAACGCGACTGGAGCTCGTGAAGAACACAGTCAAAACCTTGGCCTTGGCAAAGCAACAACCAGATAAGTAGAGATCAACACTATTACTAATCTATGTTACATCGGGACTAGTATTACATCATATTGCTACAATTAACACTCCGATATTATCAGAGCTTCCTCTCACATAGGCCTCTTGCGTTAGTAATTGTGCCGCTGTTTGATACGAAGCCTTCTCTCCTCGGAGCACTTCTGTGACAAATTCCACTGCCTCTCGGTTGTCAACTACATCCCAAAGTCCATCGGATGCAACGATAATAAAGCAGGGTACATCGTGATTGTCAAGGCTAGGAATTGACTGATCATTTCTGCACATGTGAATCGCCTCATCTTTTGTGAGAGCTAACACATGTGGGATTTGAGATAAATAGGGTGCAAGTTTGACATCTCCTAGAGATCTTGAGACTGCCAGACTTCCGTTCACTCTATCGATACCACCAGACTTTGATATGAATCCTCCTCGCTCAATGACCTCACCCTGCTCCTTCGGGCAAGAGGCAACATGATCAACTGTTAGCTGCATCCCAGTGACTATCTCCTTGTTCCCATTGTGATCCCAACTTGAGAGGACTGCACGAGAGTCTCCTACGTTCGCAATGACCACAGCTAGATCTGTAACGTGCAGAATTGTAGCGGTGGTACCTGCTTCTCTCATCACACCTGTAGGGGATGAATCAATAGCCTCAAGTATTCCTTCGTGCAGATTGTAGAATGACTGCTCCATATTGAGTTTGACTTTTTCTTTCCACTTCCAATCTGAGTTGGAAGACTTTATATCCTTGTCGACAGTTGATAAACTTTCCTCTACTTCATTGTAGAAAGAAGAGGCAGAGAATTTGGATGCAATATTTCCCATGTGACCATCAAATATTCCGTAAAACTGGTGATTTTCATTCAGGTGAATCGTGTGGAAATCTTCTATAGTCCTTCTCCTACCTTGAATATCACAGTACCCGGACGTTGAGTGGGTTGGTAGCATCGAATGCGTGTGGATGCATTGTGGTAGTAAAGTAACGTCGTATGTGCAAAACAAGCCATGCTTTCGAGACCGCGCGTGCATCTGACATGAGTTGTGATCGGAGTACTTTTTACCACATTTGGGACAAACAAAGTCGGCAACTGTATAGGACGAGTTCATGTCAACTCTTGGGTCTAGTGTTTGGTGCTCCAGAGCATTATGTGAACCAGGAATCATAAAATCATTCAATGGCTTCCGAAACAAGAGCTTTTCTACTGGGGGCGAGTGCTCATTGTTGCGATGACTGTGATGATTGTTCTTTGTGAAGTAAGGATGCTCGAGTGCATCAGCGGGTGTAATTCTCGTTAAAGGATCAATGTCGAGTAGCCTCCAAATCAGGTGAAGCAATAGATCAGCCGAGCTCTCAAATCCAACTCCGAGAGGATCTCGAGCTCTTAACGCATTGTGAAAATCATGTAGTGTGCATGAATGCTTGGCTACACTAATATCATCAAGAGGGTCGCCTTTCCTCAGTGGCCAGTTCATTCCATTCGTCGGTACATAGATGCAGAATTGTGAGAGAGCTGCAAGGTACAGCGCCTTCTTTATTTCGCTTGAACTAGCGCCTTCATTCTGGAGTTTGTTTGTAAGTAGTGCGGTTGTCCTTTGATCAACTGAAAAGACATTGGGTGTACCGAGCAATAGCTCTATAGATGCAAATTGGGCAGCAGAGGTCAGCAACGATAGTTAGAACATACGATGAGCTTGGTAACACTTTCCAATTGAAATGAGAAATTAGTTGTAGGAGTCTTACCCAGTGAAAGAACCCCTATCGACCAAGAGTCGTAGCTGTATGGGTTGGCAGAGGAAAACGGTTCCCACGGTGACAAGCCTTGCAATAATACCTCTGGAGGGGCATATTCGTCCGTCTGTTCTGCCGCAGTAGGGCCTTTTCCGTAGAGGTTTCTCTCTACAAAGTCATCGTAGCCACTAGAGAAATCAGCAAGTACGCAATTGACTTCCGATATTATGTCTGGAATGATGTTGTCGTCTTGTGACGATGGTGTTGTCTTGCAAAGAATATTGCTCGGTTTAATGTCCCGATGCGTGATTCCTCTATCGTGTAGAAAGGCGACAGACTTGAGCTATGGGAGCACGAAAAAAGAGTGAGTGTTGAGCGAGTGGAGAGGGCGATGCAGCTAATCGATGAATGTCCACTTACTATCTGCTTCAATACCTCTTTCAAAAGGTGTCCACCATTCCCATCGGTCTCATCGC
This sequence comes from Skeletonema costatum, assembly GCA_018806925.1. NCBI lineage: Eukaryota > Bacillariophyta > Thalassiosirophyceae > Thalassiosirales > Thalassiosiraceae > Skeletonema > Skeletonema costatum. The sequence continues at coordinate 21,304 of JAHBBA010001270.1, forward strand.
TCTGTGGATTATCATTCATTGTTTTATGAGAACGTGACCTCGAGATCCCCATCCGAAGCCTCCGCCAGAATGCCGAGTGCTGAAATATCACAAAACCATCTGCCACCGTCGCTTCATACATGTATGATCGCAACGAAGGGCCAGCATTTTCGAACACAATCCATAATTCCACTTGACCTCTTTTTCCTTCTCTGAAAAAGTGATCCACATACGTTGTAAACAAGGTAGGAGATTCAACTTCACGTGCAAGAAGCTCACCAAAGTATACTTCACGCAATCCCGCTTCAAGTATCGAGTAACCTAACTCAATTTTGAGCCGTTTCACTATTAGATCTTTACCATCATCGCAAGACGATGAGAAAGAATTCGATCGAGTAGAGTTTCCTTCATTTTCGTCACCCACTACGGGGCACCGTCTCCGTGCTCGCCATACTTCCCCATGCGATCCACCTGCAAAGGCGCTCTTTCCCACCTCTTCATAAATGCTGTTTTGATATGATGAATGCTGCTTATTGTAATTGTCTTGTTTCTTATTATCATCACCGCCGCTGTGAAAGATGTGACCGCTGTGTAATATTTGAGATAGGTGCGCTACCCACGACCACCATCGAAATGAGACTTGACGGTCATCCTCCTCCTCCTCCTCCTCTCGTCTTGACTGACTATACCTCGCCCCAAATGCTTCTACACCTTTTTCTTCTTCCGTTGTCAACCTATTCTCCAGTCTTGCCACCACCGGATGGTAGGCAAAGTCCCTCTTATGCACATCAATATGCCCAAGATGCAATTCCTGTTCAATCAAAGTATACTGAACAATTTCTTTGTTGCGGTCGTATTGCTGACCCAATACCGTCAGACATGCGGATCCGCCTACAGTTGAGAGAGCGTTATCACCGCTGCCGCTGATGGAATCTGAAGACGATTCTACAAACAAGACCATCCCCGGTTGTACATCGTCCTCTTCATCGATGCTGCTAATGCTGTCATCACCAATCTCATCCTTGTGCTCATTTACATTATTCGGAGAGGCAAGTCTATCCGATTTGCAAGATGCATCTGTGCCAACAACTTCGATTGATTTATCATCGTCACTCCCAGAAGTAGTTTTCGATGATGAGGGTGGACACCACGCCCTCACCCATCTTGCATTAACACTATTACTCATTATTCCTTTGACAAAATCGACGTTCTGGACTAAATCATTGTTGTTCATTCGACGCTCAAACGACTTTGGCTGCGGCTGCTCTCTTGTATCTTTTTCTGGTAGACGTTTTCGACGTTTTCTATTGAATTTGAAGTGTGGGAATTGTATACTTTGTATTAGAATCCGATATAGATATTTGCTCAGGGGGGCAATATTGTTACGATGATGTGTATATCGACCGATGAGGCTTTTATCTTGCTGTTGTCGATGTATTTCTTCTGCGTTTTCTTTTAGGTGTAACTTGTCAATATTATGGACAATGTCTTCCTCGTCATCTTTATTTGTTGCATCATCCAAATCTTGCAATTCGTCTTCAATTATGGCTGCCACTGCCGGGTCCGCGGCAGAGAACGAATTGTGGTGCAGAAGTATTTGCAGCAGCAGTGCGGAAGTGATGGATATTGATCTCTTCATAGTTTCATGTGCAAAAATCTTCTTTTTCTCACATCAGCTAGCTCTCTGCCAGAGCCTTCTTTAACTCTTCTACCTTCTGATGACTACCGTGACTGCGATGATTATAGCAAGGCGTTCTGTCCTCTTCTCGTTAGCTGTGCCGTCTATCTCTGCACTTCGCCGCTTTGTTTTTCTTATTGAAGCTTAAGGTTGACATCGTGGAACAAAAGCCAAAAGCTGCTTGGTCGAGTTTTTGTCCGACCGCGTCTCTATCATTAGTAGGAATTCAGTACGTCAAATTCCTACGTGGGCCACATACGGGCTTTAATCTTGCATCTGCCATCAGGGGAGTGTACCTAAAGATAAAGACGTACTAGTAGATCTTCTTATCATACTAAGTATGCTTATCTACTGTAAAAACACAACTCAAATTCAAGACATAAAACAAAGCAAGAATCAGAACAACACCACGAACTACTTACCACCTCGCATATAATATTGCATCATTGGAGTTGACAAGAGCCACCACTGATACTATCAAAGAATAAGCACCAAGAGGGACGCTTCATCATCACTCCATCGAGCGGCGGAATCCAAAAGAAGATCTCAATAATTGCATTGGCAAAACAAAGGACCGCGCCCAGAAAAAAGCACCGACACATCTTGTGTCAATACGCCAACAACAAACGAATAGAACGACGCATACATCGAAGCAGCTAAATTCATGGAAATGAATAATTCATCGACACCAGCCCCCAACAAGAATCGCTGCACCTCGATCAGCCACTTCTCTCGCCACAGCAGCAAACACAGCATACTAATAATAATGGCGGCACGACGCACGGAGAAAGACAACAGCAATAACAACAACTTTATAGGCGAGCGCTCTACCAACTTGACTGGACCACGCATCCTTGATCGAGATGGGACCTTTGCCCAATCACGTGGACGATGGAGTGTTTCGAATACAAGGCAGCGTCATTTTACTACGAGTAATGGCCATGGCAGCAATCAGCGGGATGACGAATCACCCGCCTTTTTATACAACTTCTCCACGACAACGTCATCCTCCTACAACAACTCACACCACCACCACAAGTCGTTGCAGCAGCTCATCATTCTTCCAACGCCTCTGCACTCAACTAGCATGCTGCAATTCCTACTTTTCCAAATCATCTCGTCAACAACAACAACAACGAAATTCGTCCCTAACAAGAAGGTGCTGGGATGATTGGTTCCATACATTATCCTATACCCCCACCTGTATCCTCATGTTGGGTGTGTTTGCTGCTTACTTTGTTACTATTGTGATTTTTTGCGGGGTTGTATTTGACAGTGAACAAGGTTGGAGAGCGGTATAATAGTGATGGTGGTGGTGTGACTCCGAATGGGTTTGGATGTTTCTGTGAGGGAAGTGACTGGGGGGGGACAATGGTATGGATCTGGAAAGTGATATTGATATGGCGGATGTTTCGAGTTTTTGTGGAATGGATATTAATAATCATATGGAGGGTGAGTTTGTTTGTTTGGTTTTGCTTGACTTGCTTCGGGATTATATAGTGCGTATTTGCTAATGCTCTCTCCCTGTGTTGTACTCATTCTTTTCTTGTTTTCTTGTAAATTCTTCGTATTTGACTGTGCAGCACTGTACTTTAGCCTCTCCACAATGGCAACAATCGGTTACGGCACCTCCGACTACTACTTTGGCGAATGCTGGACGCCCTTCATCCTAGTTCTACTCCAAGTACTAACTGCACTTGCCTTTTCATCACTTGCCATTGGATTATTGTTCCAACGAATGTCACGGGGGCAGAAACGTGGACGAACGATTGTATTTAGTGATGTTGCTGTTATTCGAAAGGTGCGGGGACGGTGGTATTGGATGTTTCGGGTGGCGGAATTACGAAAGCAGCATATTATTGGGGCCAAGATTCGAGTGTTTTGTGTTGCGGCATGAGAGGTGTCCATTGAGTGAGGAGGCTGTAGGAGTAGGAACAGGAAGGGGTAATGAATGTGGTGGAGTTGGAAACTGCACACTTTGTGTCGCATCCGTTGCCTTTGTTGAATGGGAGTTATAGCAGTCAGTCATCGTCGTCTGGAGGAGATGGTGGTGTGGATGATGGCAACTATGACTGCTCGTTCGAGCAAAGTATCTTGATGGGACTACCCCACGTGGTCGTGCATAGAATGGACCCTCTAAGTCCAATGATGCCTCCTCGGCCCATTTGGTATGATAAGAGCGGAGTCCCTCATGGCCCAGCGTCATCTCCATCTGAATCTTTGACATCGGGAGGTGCAGGAACGGCAGAGTCAGAGTCGTCTTCCAGTCTTTTGGCCACTGTAGAAGAAGGTACAGCACATTCAACAATGCAAGATGGTCAGATTATTCCATCTGCGGACGAAATCACAGAATTTCTTCATGACAGGCAAGCTGAAATCATTATCTATCTCGAGGGGACGTGCGAAGTCACTGGGATGACGCTTCAGGCGCGTCATTCATATCGTATGGAGGACATTGCCTTTCATCAAACTTTTGCACCGTGTGTCTTTCCGACATCGGCAGCCTTGTCATCCGCAGATGGAGGGGGGAAGAGATGGAATCCATTCAGTAGATCGTCCAAGGAAAAGGTGGAACATAATGCTGCTGCACTCACACGTACAGGTGGGGGTGAAACTGATGACAGTTGTGCATTGGAAGTTGACTTCAGTCAGTTCCATGATTTGGTACCGGCTCCTTTTGACAGTAATTCTTGCCCATATATTCCGTCGTCATCATTACGAAAATGATCGTCCTAAGTATAGGGAGCAATATCGTAGACAAGGCCGGCAAACGGTAGTGGAGTCAAAGCGAGTTGGAGCCAAAGCAAATCGTATAAAAGACGTGAAGAAGTAGTGGCAGTGCTCAGAAGAAATGATTGCTTGGGATAGTACTAAAAGTAAAACAACCGCTTAGACTATCTTCTAAACTACAAACAATCTACAACCTCGTATAGTGTACTGAGGAGGTACAACTTGGGCTGGCCGTGCATCTTCCTCAGAGGGTGGTGTAACGGAATTCAGAAGGTAGTTGAATGCCATGACCTCACGAACATTGTTCTTGTCAACATTGACACTTGCCGCGAAGTAGACCGCATCAATAGGGAGATCATCAACTGCTGCAACATCGTAAACATCTAATCCAAAATGTGATGAATATCTGACAATTCGAAGACCAAACTGTTTGGAAACATCCCATGCAATACTTCCAAGTCGGCAACATTTCGTGTGGATCAACATGATTCATGATACTTGCCAACAGTGTCTTCATGATCATCAACTGGGCGAAGTTGAATGCTATCAATCAAGGGCCTGACAGGAGCAACAATGTCCTGAAGGGTGCCATCCAATGTTGCCGCATCAATCAAAGCACGAGCATCGTCATCGGATTGATAATCTTCTCCATGTCAGTCTCTGTGCAAAGCAAACTATTGCTAAGACTGAGAGTTGAATAAGATACGAAGGTACGTTTGTAACAGTGAGCATATATTGGAAGGTGCGGGTCGAGACTCCCCCAATACTCTTCAGAACACCCGCTGATATAATCCACCGCTCTGTTATAGAGTGTCCATCCAGGACTGCCTGGAATAGTGAGCAATGGCAATGTAGACCTTGAGGTAGTGTTGAAAGAAGTGAGCTCGAAGATAAGAGCAGTGATACGAAGCTTGACCTGCTGCGTGCTAATAAAACTTGTCTTTAGTTTTAGAGTGAGATGCAAATTGATAACAATCGCAACGATAATTATCTATTAGTAATCACTAAACAAGCTGGCAAGGCTGCCGTCATCTTCAAGCTGCCTGCTGACAAAAGCAGGCGGACACGTGCCAACTGGGCTTGCACATGTGCCAACTGATGGGCTTGGGCTTCTTCCAAACTATTTTGCAACGTGCGATTTTCATCACCGAGGCGAGTAATATTAGCACGGAGGAGAGTCTCAGTAGCACCGGCGTGTTGTATAGTCCGGTGGCAAAGTTGGGTGATCCAAAGTATTCATCGTCATCATCATCATCATCACTGCCGTTATCTGCATCAGGTGGTTGTTTTGTTGTGCCTTTTTTTTGAGAGGATTTCTTTTTCGTGGCAATTGGTTAGATTTGGCCGCGGCGATTAAATCGTCCGTGTCGGCTTCGGAGGAGGAGTCGCCGAGTAAGTCGTTTTTTGGTGGACATGTTTGTTGATGTTGGGTGTGAGTGATTGTGGTATGTGTGCGGATAGATCTAGTATTGTACCTACTTATGTTGTGATTGGGTGCTACTATCTTTCATCATTGTGAGGGAGAGCGGGCGGGAGGCTCGAGGAGGGTGGGTCGGTGGTGGAAGTCGAGGTGAGAAACGTCGTGATGGCGGCGGGAGACGAAATGTTTCGTAGTTTGGGAACCCTTTTCTACAAAACTTTGGCCAGACTAAAAATGGCAGACAAGACGTGTGCTCATAAATACTGACTTACTTAGGTAGGAGTAGATACTCCTACAATACATAGGAGTACATACTTTGTACATACGCCACTTCTGAGCAAAGATATTATTTGACCGTTGAATTTTTGGCACGACCGCCTATCTACATCGCACTCTCTTGACAAGCACAACATGAGATAAACTCGCACACCACACATAAACTATCATGCCAACAAACATCAACCTCGCATCCAACATGGCCGAGCAGCAGCAGCAGCAACTCGCTGAATTCGATCATCACCTAGCGTCCAAGGATCCCAATCCCACGGCGATCTGCGAACGTCTCCTTTACTTTGTTGGTACGGTTGGGCCAGATTGGGTGCAAGAACATATTTACGGCGTCAATGAAAGAGGCGAAAAAGTAAAGGAGTATTTCAATACATTCTTTTCCTCGAATGAAACCGGCGGCAAAAGTTTTAAGGTGGAAGAATATGTCAAATTTGCTTATAAAACGCTTCAGCATGCTACTTTGGAGAAACTCGAAGAAATGTACCAGAGCTTCAATTTAAGCAGGAACCCTCAGATGGGCTCCTGGTTTTGGGTTGGTTTGTTTTCTGATATGGAGAAAGATGTGGACGACGCGTTCATTTCCGTAGGTGAGTTTCATGGTCCTCCGTTTGTGTTGTATGTAAGTCAAACCATTATCCTTTCCTCACATCATTTCGCTCTGTCTCCTCAGCAAAAGAAGAGAATCAGGCAAAGAATATGCAGCAACATCAACCCTACCCAGCACCAGCGCCACCAGCGGCTGCATCCTCCAACAACATCCGTTTCGCTGATGATCGCACCGAGGGTACCTTTCAGCAGCAGCACCAGCAGACCTTCTCAGAACAAGCGGCAGCGGCTGCATCCTCCAACAACCGCAACCGCTTCACTGATGTCCGTACTGAAGGGCCCTTCCCAGCACCAGCGGCTGCATCCTCCAACAACCGCAACCGCTTCACTGATGTCCGTACTGAAGGGCCCTTCCCAGCACCAGCGGCTGCATCCTCCAACAACCGCAACCGCTTCACTGATGTCCGTACTGAAGGGCCCTTCCCAGCAGCAGCGGCTGCATCCTCCAACAACAGCCACCGCTTCACTGATGTCCGTACTGAAGGGCCCTTCCCAGCACCAGCGGCTGCATCCTCCAACAACAGCCAATTTACTGGGAAGGAAAATCAATTCAACTTCCGTCAAGAGGGCACCAGCTCTTCCTTCTTTGGTCGTGGACCGTCAACTCCTCGTGTACCGTCAACTCCTACAAAATCGGTAAACACCTTCTCCGTTACATCCTCGATGAAGAGTGCTCAAAAGAACGCAATCAAAAACGGGTATACCGGCACTCCTAGTAACTATGGTTTCACTGATGGAACGTCTTTTGAATTGTCATCATTCACTGGTGGTTTCGACTTTGATGCTGGCTCAGTCAAGATGACCTCTGAAGACATCGTATCAGCAGCTGGTGGCCATTCTGAGACATTACATAAATGGCTTTCTGATCCCGATGCTCTCCAAGCAGAGCTCTCGGAGATTTTTCTGCCTAACCAAGGGAAAGTCATATCGAATATCAAACAATTGCAAGGTTGGAAGAACTATGTACAGTTCAAGGAACTTGTCAGGAATCAAGTAAGTCTCCGTGACGATGCCATCAATGTTCGCAGCAATCAGATTGCCAATCTCGAAGGTTGTCTAAATCGAGAAGCACGACGCCAAGTTGGTGATGACTTGGTCGATGAACGCAAAGACCAGGAAGAGGAACAGATTCGTATGATTGAAGTACGACATGCTAATGAGGTTGCCCAGCTGTTCGCTCAGAAGGAGAAAGATGTCGCTCAAGTCAAAGCAAAATTTGCTGCGGAGGGTGTCGAACAGGATCGTAAGGGAAAGTCCTCTGCGAGACAATGGCAGTCTGAGCTTGATGACGCCAGGAGTGCATTGGCTGAGGAACAACAAGAGAAGGTGAAAAGCCTTACTCCAGCAAAAGTGGAACTTCATATCTTTGAAACTGCTTTCAAGTTGTTTGACCAACTAACTCGCCGTTTGAGTTGGAATCCAGCAACTCAGGTGTTCGACTTTGGAACGAATCAAAAGGCAGAGAATCAATATCACAAGGATTGCCAACATCTCTCTTCTGTTCATGATTTGTATCAATGCAAGAATTGGGACGAATTGGAATCTATTGTTTGGAAATGATTCAGCTTTACCTTCTTTACTTTAGGTCTACGATGACTTATCAACTTCGTTGTCTATTGTGTTCCATTTGACACTATTTTACTTACAGACTGAATGAATTACGATAAATACTTAGAATATATATATTATGAAGATAGAATACATTCAACTGTTTTGCAATATGATATTCATCATTTTCCAGCGCAGGCTTACTAGGGAACACCGCTTGGCTAGAGCAACACGTTGCCGTTAGCAAATGAGACGAAGCATTGGCCAAAATACTTCCGATCTTTGTTCGTTGTTACGCAAAGAATACGAATAGGCGGTGCCGTGCGTATGAGAAGTTGTTGGAAAGAGGATGATTACCACCAACTCTGAAACTGTTGTGCGTCATCATACTTACAAACTCACTGCCAAATAATGAGTAACGAATTACTCCACGACAAATCTCACATGCACTACTTTCCGGGATAGCACCGCTGCTAATTAGAAGGAGGTAATGCTTGAGCCGTGAAAAAGATGCTTCTATACTATCATGGCCAACTATAATGGGCCACTAGAAGCAGTTGATTGTCGTATTCACAGCGTGAGATACGATATGGTGCTAGAGAGTAGAGCTGGCGGCCGTCTCAGATGCCTCATCAGGTCACCTACGACGATGTAGCGACGCCGATACGACCAACAAATGCTTGAGCCGTGAAAAAGATGCTTCTATACTATCATGGCCAACTATAATGGGCCACTAGAAGCAGTTGATTGTCATATTCACAGCGTAAGATACGATATGGTGCTAGAGAGTAGAGCTGGCGGCCGTCTCAGATGCCTCATCAGGTCACCTACGACGATGTAGCGACGCCGATACCACCAACAAATGCTTGAGCCGTGAAAAAGATGCTTCTATACTATCATGGCCAACTATAATGGGCCACTAGAAGCAGTTGATTGTCATATTCACAGCGTGAGATACGATATGGTGCTAGAGAGTAGAGCTGGCGGCCGTCTCAGATGCCTCATCAGGTCACCTACGACGATGTAGCGACGCCGATACGACCAACAAATGCTTGAGCCGTGAAAAAGATGCTTCTATACTATCATGGCCAACTATAATGGGCCACTAGAAGCAGTTGATTGTCATATTCACAGCGTGAGATACGATATGGTGCTAGAGAGTAGAGCTGGCGGCCGTCTCAGATGCCTCATCAGGTCACCTACGACGATGTAGCGACGCCGATACCACCAACAAATGCTTGAGCCGTGAAAAAGATGCTTCTATACTATCATGGCCAACTATAATGGGCCACTAGAAGCAGTTGATTGTCATATTCACAGCGTAAGATACGATATGGTGCTAGAGAGCAGAGCTGGCGGCCGTCTCAGATGCCTCATCAGGTCACCTACGACGATGTAGCGACGCCGATACGACCAACAAATGCTTGAGCCGTGAAAAAGATGCTTCTATACTATCATGGCCAACTATAATGGGCCACTAGAAGCAGTTGATTGTCATATTCACAGCGTGAGATACGATTCTTTAATGCTCTTCCTTTTCTCTCGGAGATCCTACCTCCTTCTAATTAGCAGCGGTGCTATCCCGGAAAGAAGTGCATGTGAGATTTGTCGTGGAGTTATTCGAGAACAGAACTATGCAGTGGCAGGCAAATGGGGTCGGTATCTATTCAATCCTGCAACAACTTCTCATACGCACGGCACCGCCTATTCGTATTCTTTGCGTAACAACGAACAAAGATCGGAAGTATTTTGGCCAATGCTTCGTCTCATTTGCTAACGGCAACGTGTTGCTCTAGCCAAGCGGTGTTCCCTAGTAAGCCTGCGCTGGAAAATGATGAATATCATATTGCAAAACAGTTGAATGTATTCTATCTTCATAATATATATATTCTAAGTATTTATCGTAATTCATTCAGTCTGTAAGTAAAATAGTGTCAAATGGAACACAATAGACAACGAAGTTGATAAGTCATCGTAGACCTAAAGTAAAGAAGGTAAAGCTGAATCATTTCCAAACAATAGATTCCAATTCGTCCCAATTCTTGCATTGATACAAATCATGAACAGAAGAGAGATGTTGGCAATCCTTGTGATATTGATTCTCTGCCTTTTGATTCGTTCCAAAGTCGAACACCTGAGTTGCTGGATTCCAACTCAAACGGCGAGTTAGTTGGTCAAACAACTTGAAAGCAGTTTCAAAGATATGAAGTTCCACTTTTGCTGGAGTAAGGCTTTTCACCTTCTCTTGTTGTTCCTCAGCCAATGCACTCCTGGCGTCATCAAGCTCAGACTGCCATTGTCTCGCAGAGGACTTTCCCTTACGATCCTGTTCGACACCCTCCGCAGCAAATTTTGCTTTGACTTGAGCGACATCTTTCTCCTTCTGAGCGAACAGCTGGGCAACCTCATTAGCATGTCGTACTTCAATCATACGAATCTGTTCCTCTTCCTGGTCTTTGCGTTCATCGACCAAGTCATCACCAACTTGGCGTCGTGCTTCTCGATTTAGACAACCTTCGAGATTGGCAATCTGATTGCTGCGAACATTGATGGCATCGTCACGGAGACTTACTTGATTCCTGACAAGTTCCTTGAACTGTACATAGTTCTTCCAACCTTGCAATTGTTTGATATTCGATATGACTTTCCCTTGGTTAGGCAGAAAAATCTCCGAGAGCTCTGCTTGGAGAGCATCGGGATCAGAAAGCCATTTATGTAATGTCTCAGAATGGCCACCAGCTGCTGATACGATGTCTTCAGAGGTCATCTTGACTGAGCCAGCATCAAAGTCGAAACCACCAGTGAATGATGACAATTCAAAAGACGTTCCATCAGTGAAACCATAGTTACTAGGAGTGCCGGTATACCCGTTTTTGATTGCGTTCTTTTGAGCACTCTTCATCGAGGATGTAACGGAGAAGGTGTTTACCGATTTTGTAGGAGTTGACGGTACACGAGGAGTTGACGGTCCACGACCAAAGAAGGAAGAGCTGGTGCCCTCTTGACGGAAGTTGAATTGATTTTCCTTCCCAGTAAATTGGCTGTTGTTGGAGGATGCAGCCGCTGGTGCTGGGAAGGGCCCTTCAGTACGGACATCAGTGAAGCGGTGGCTGTTGTTGGAGGATGCAGCCGCTGCTGCTGGGAAGGGCCCTTCAGTACGGACATCAGTGAAGCGGTTGCGGTTGTTGGAGGATGCAGCCGCTGGTGCTGGGAAGGGCCCTTCAGTACGGACATCAGTGAAGCGGTTGCGGTTGTTGGAGGATGCAGCCGCTGGTGCTGGGAAGGGCCCTTCAGTACGGACATCAGTGAAGCGGTTGCGGTTGTTGGAGGATGCAGCCGCTGCCGCTTGTTCTGAGAAGGTCTGCTGGTGCTGCTGCTGAAAGGTACCCTCGGTGCGATCATCAGCGAAACGGATGTTGTTGGAGGATGCAGCCGCTGGTGGCGCTGGTGCTGGGAAGGGTTGATGTTGCTGCATATTCTTTGCTACGATCCTTTCGGCCGATTTCTGACGCAAGTTGTAACACAAAAGGAACAACAACGCAATGATGATGACAGCAGTCGCCCATAAAATCTTTTGTTGCCGAGCAAGTTTGTAGTTTTGAGATGCCACGACCTGGTGTAGGTGTAGCTTATCAAATTCAGACTGATCCCCTCCATTGCCATTGTCTAGAGCCCCCTCAGACACGTCACCTGTTGATGGCCCCTGCGATGAGGGTTGACATGAAGGAGTTGTGCAATTAGACTGCCCAGCAGTGGTGTTGGTTGATATGTCTCTTGTCTTTTCTGTTGGGGTTGAGGCCGAACCTCCCGATCCCGCTCCCGACATTGTATCAAAGTCAGAGCTTGCTCCCAATACGTTTCCACCGCCTTCGTGGGTTGTGGTACCACCTTGTCCTTGTGCTGATTGAAAGTGGCTCGCAATATCTCCACCAGTTGCCGACGTAGAATTAGAATTAGACTGCCCAGTAGCAGTAGCAGTAGCAGTAGCAGTAGCAGTAGCAGTAGCAGTAGCAGTAGCAGTAGCAGTAGCATCAGATATGTCTCTTGCTCCTGAGATTTTACTGGACGCTGCGCTACTGCCAGCCTTATCAGTATCAGATGTTGCATTTGTTGCATCAAAGTCAAAGCTCCCTTTTCCAACAGCTGTTGATGCCCCCGAGCCTACCGCTTCCCAGATATCTGAGCCTTCCTGAGTTGAGCCATCGGAAGGGGCTGTGATACCCTCATGTGCTGGTGAGCGGAAGTACTTCATGTGGATTGTCATGGCAAAGGAGATGGTCACAAACAAGACGTAGAAGCACATGGCGTAGAAGCACATAATGTTTCTCTTTGCTCCTGCATGATGTTGACTGCGATTTTCGTCACTGAGGAGAGTCTCAGTAGCACCGGCGTGTTGTATAACAACTGCATCTGAATGCTGCTGCTGCTCGTCGTTATGTTTGGAATCCTCGTCATCGGAGACAGTTTCTTCTTTCGCCTTTTCAGCGGCCGGCACGTGTTGAAGATCAGCAAACTCAGCCTCGACACCACCATCATGCGGTTGTGCCACACCATTATCATCGGGAAGAAGATTTCCATCCACCCCCAACATCTCATGCTTATCGGGTGGGGCAGCGTTTCCAAATACGGTGTTTACCCTCGCAATCGCAACCTCAGGCTCAATTTCGGTCATACTCATAAACATCATTACTCGCTGGAAGTGTGGAGCTTTAATGTTAAAACCAATTTCCGCAATGGCAGTCTTGAAACGATGATGAGTACTGGCGATTGTGCCAATATCATCCCCCATATCGTCAATCAGCGAGTTGGCAATTTGTCTGATTTCTTCATGTTCCTCAAGAAACTCCATGTAATTGCCGTAATTAGTTTTCAGCTGTCTCCAGGTAGCAAAACAATTGTTTAGCGTAATGTATTCAGGGGAATTGCGTTTATCAATCCGGTCTTTTATACGACGATGAAGGTTTTGATCAATGACCTCAATTTCTTTGAAAAGGGAAGGGTTGTCCATTTCGGCCACCCGCCGCACTGCCTCACTAACATCAATGCGTTCATCTCTGCATAAACGAAGGGTTAACATCACGAAGGCCCTCCGGACGTACGGGTTGTCTTCGTGCTCGCAGGTCATATCAAAACAAAGCACTTGCTTTTCGACGGCATGAAATGAGAAGTCAAGTGAACATTAATGCTGTACATCAACGGCCAAAACAGTCAGTCGCACGCCTTCGTAGCGAGGTCGTCGTTGCCGCCACCGAAATTAGTTGAGCAACACACATCATCACACAACAACATTGTATTGTGTTAGAAATAATATTATGTGCCCTGTAAATCGACTTAATACTTTTAACTATCTAACTATCATATATAATAATTGTTGATATTACAAGAGATGTTTATTGCGGCTTTCGATTATGCTAGCTGTCGCCGTCGCCCGCAAACACTGACAAATTTTTTCTTCCACATCGCACATCACAAAATCGTCATGACGTCACTCACATCATGCTGCTACGGTTTCACATCAGATGAAAGTCTTCTCTTCAGACATGAATTCTCTTTCGGCGTTTCGAAGGGCTAGTGGAGTATTGATTAGTACTTCTTTATCCTAATTACGGAATTTCTTCATGACAGGCAAGCTGAAATCATTATCTATCTCGAGGGGACGTGCGAAGTCACTGGGATGACGCTTCAGGCGCGTCATTCATATCGTATGGAGGACATTGCCTTTCATCAAACTTTTGCACCGTGTGTCTTTCCGACATCGGCAGCCTTGTCATCCGCAGATGGAGGGGGGAAGAGATGGAATCCATTCAGTAGATCGTCCAAGGAAAAGGTGGAACATAATGCTGCTGCACTCACACGTACAGGTGGGGGTGAAACTGATGACAGTTGTGCATTGGAAGTTGACTTCAGTCAGTTCCATGATTTGGTACCGGCTCCTTTTGACAGTAATTCTTGCCCATATATTCCGTCGTCATCATTACGAAAATGATCGTCCTAAGTATAGGGAGCAATATCGTAGACAAGGCCGGCAAACGGTAGTGGAGTCAAAGCGAGTTGGAGCCAAAGCAAATCGTATAAAAGACGTGAAGAAGTAGTGGCAGTGCTCAGAAGAAATGATTGCTTGGGATAGTACTAAAAGTAAAACAACCGCTTAGACTATCTTCTAAACTACAAACAATCTACAACCTCGTATAGTGTACTGAGGAGGTACAACTTGGGCTGGCCGTGCATCTTCCTCAGAGGGTGGTGTAACGGAATTCAGAAGGTAGTTGAATGCCATGACCTCACGAACATTGTTCTTGTCAACATTGACACTTGCCGCGAAGTAGACCGCATCAATAGGGAGATCATCAACTGCTGCAACATCGTAAACATCTAATCCAAAATGTGATGAATATCTGACAATTCGAAGACCAAACTGTTTGGAAACATCCCATGCAATACTTCCAAGTCGGCAACATTTCGTGTGGATCAACATGATTCATGATACTTGCCAACAGTGTCTTCATGATCATCAACTGGGCGAAGTTGAATGCTATCAATCAAGGGCCTGACAGGAGCAACAATGTCCTGAAGGGTGCCATCCAATGTTGCCGCATCAATCAAAGCACGAGCATCGTCATCGGATTGATAATCTTCTCCATGTCAGTCTCTGTGCAAAGCAACTATTGCTAAGACTGAGAGTTGAATAAGATACGAAGGTACGTTTGTAACAGTGAGCATATATTGGAAGGTGCGGGTCGAGACTCCCCCAATACTCTTCAGAACACCCGCTGATATAATCCACCGCTCTGTTATAGAGTGTCCATCCAGGACTGCCTGGAATAGTGAGCAATGGCAATGTAGACCTTGAGGTAGTGTTGAAAGAAGTGAGCTCGAAGATAAGAGCAGTGATACGAAGCTTGACCTGCTGCGTGCTAATAAAACTTGTCTTTAGTTTTAGAGTGAGATGCAAATTGATAACAATCGCAACGATAATTATCTATTAGTAATCACTAAACAAGCTGGCAAGGCTGCCGTCATCTTCAAGCTGCCTGCTGACAAAAGCAGGCGGACACGTGCCAACTGGGCTTGCACATGTGCCAACTGATGGGCTTGGGCTTCTTCCAAACTATTTTGCAACGTGCGATTTTCATCACCGAGGCGAGTAATATTAGCACGGAGGAGAGTCTCAGTAGCACCGGCGTGTTGTATAGTCCGGTGGCAAAGTTGGGTGATCCAAAGTATTCATCGTCATCATCATCATCATCACTGCCGTTATCTGCATCAGGTGGTTGTTTGTTGTGCCTTTTTTTTGAGAGGATTTCTTTTTCGTGGCAATTGGTTAGATTTGGCCGCGGCGATTAAATCGTCCGTGTCGGCTTCGGAGGAGGAGTCGCCGAGTAAGTCGTTTTTGGTGGACATGTTTGTTGATGTTGGGTGTGAGTGATTGTGGTATGTGTGCGGATAGATCTAGTATTGTACCTACTTATGTTGTGATTGGGTGCTACTATCTTTCATCATTGTGAGGGAGAGCGGGCGGGAGGCTCGAGGAGGGTGGGTCGGTGGTGGAAGTCGAGGTGAGAAACGTCGTGATGGCGGCGGGAGACGAAATGTTTCGTAGTTTGGGAACCCTTTTCTACAAAACTTTGGCCAGACTAAAAATGGCAGACAAGACGTGTGCTCATAAATACTGACTTACTTAGGTAGGAGTAGATACTCCTACAATACATAGGAGTACATACTTTGTACATACGCCACTTCTGAGCAAAGATATTATTTGACCGTTGAATTTTGGCACGACCGCCTATCTACATCGCACTCTCTTGACAAGCACAACATGAGATAAACTCGCACACCACACATAAACTATCATGCCAACAAACATCAACCTCGCATCCAACATGGCCGAGCAGCAGCAGCAGCAACTCGCTGAATTCGATCATCACCTAGCGTCCAAGGATCCCAATCCCACGGCGATCTGCGAACGTCTCCTTTACTTTGTTGGTACGGTTGGGCCAGATTGGGTGCAAGAACATATTTACGGCGTCAATGAAAGAGGCGAAAAAGTAAAGGAGTATTTCAATACATTCTTTTCCTCGAATGAAACCGGCGGCAAAAGTTTTAAGGTGGAAGAATATGTCAAATTTGCTTATAAAACGCTTCAGCATGCTACTTTGGAGAAACTCGAAGAAATGTACCAGAGCTTCAATTTAAGCAGGAACCCTCAGATGGGCTCCTGGTTTTGGGTTGGTTTGTTTTCTGATATGGAGAAAGATGTGGACGACGCGTTCATTTCCGTAGGTGAGTTTCATGGTCCTCCGTTTGTGTTGTATGTAAGTCAAACCATTATCCTTTCCTCACATCATTTCGCTCTGTCTCCTCAGCAAAAGAAGAGAATCAGGCAAAGAATATGCAGCAACATCAACCCTACCCAGCACCAGCGCCACCAGCGGCTGCATCCTCCAACAACATCCGTTTCGCTGATGATCGCACCGAGGGTACCTTTCAGCAGCAGCACCAGCAGACCTTCTCAGAACAAGCGGCAGCGGCTGCATCCTCCAACAACCGCAACCGCTTCACTGATGTCCGTACTGAAGGGCCCTTCCCAGCACCAGCGGCTGCATCCTCCAACAACCGCAACCGCTTCACTGATGTCCGTACTGAAGGGCCCTTCCCAGCACCAGCGGCTGCATCCTCCAACAACCGCAACCGCTTCACTGATGTCCGTACTGAAGGGCCCTTCCCAGCAGCAGCGGCTGCATCCTCCAACAACAGCCACCGCTTCACTGATGTCCGTACTGAAGGGCCCTTCCCAGCACCAGCGGCTGCATCCTCCAACAACAGCCAATTTACTGGGAAGGAAAATCAATTCAACTTCCGTCAAGAGGGCACCAGCTCTTCCTTCTTTGGTCGTGGACCGTCAACTCCTCGTGTACCGTCAACTCCTACAAAATCGGTAAACACCTTCTCCGTTACATCCTCGATGAAGAGTGCTCAAAAGAACGCAATCAAAAACGGGTATACCGGCACTCCTAGTAACTATGGTTTCACTGATGGAACGTCTTTTGAATTGTCATCATTCACTGGTGGTTTCGACTTTGATGCTGGCTCAGTCAAGATGACCTCTGAAGACATCGTATCAGCAGCTGGTGGCCATTCTGAGACATTACATAAATGGCTTTCTGATCCCGATGCTCTCCAAGCAGAGCTCTCGGAGATTTTTCTGCCTAACCAAGGGAAAGTCATATCGAATATCAAACAATTGCAAGGTTGGAAGAACTATGTACAGTTCAAGGAACTTGTCAGGAATCAAGTAAGTCTCCGTGACGATGCCATCAATGTTCGCAGCAATCAGATTGCCAATCTCGAAGGTTGTCTAAATCGAGAAGCACGACGCCAAGTTGGTGATGACTTGGTCGATGAACGCAAAGACCAGGAAGAGGAACAGATTCGTATGATTGAAGTACGACATGCTAATGAGGTTGCCCAGCTGTTCGCTCAGAAGGAGAAAGATGTCGCTCAAGTCAAAGCAAAATTTGCTGCGGAGGGTGTCGAACAGGATCGTAAGGGAAAGTCCTCTGCGAGACAATGGCAGTCTGAGCTTGATGACGCCAGGAGTGCATTGGCTGAGGAACAACAAGAGAAGGTGAAAAGCCTTACTCCAGCAAAAGTGGAACTTCATATCTTTGAAACTGCTTTCAAGTTGTTTGACCAACTAACTCGCCGTTTGAGTTGGAATCCAGCAACTCAGGTGTTCGACTTTGGAACGAATCAAAAGGCAGAGAATCAATATCACAAGGATTGCCAACATCTCTCTTCTGTTCATGATTTGTATCAATGCAAGAATTGGGACGAATTGGAATCTATTGTTTGGAAATGATTCAGCTTTACCTTCTTTACTTTAGGTCTACGATGACTTATCAACTTCGTTGTCTATTGTGTTCCATTTGACACTATTTTACTTACAGACTGAATGAATTACGATAAATACTTAGAATATATATATTATGAAGATAGAATACATTCAACTGTTTTGCAATATGATATTCATCATTTTCCAGCGCAGGCTTACTAGGGAACACCGCTTGGCTAGAGCAACACGTTGCCGTTAGCAAATGAGACGAAGCATTGGCCAAAATACTTCCGATCTTTGTTCGTTGTTACGCAAAGAATACGAATAGGCGGTGCCGTGCGTATGAGAAGTTGTTGGAAAGAGGATGATTACCACCAACTCTGAAACTGTTGTGCGTCATCATACTTACAAACTCACTGCCAAATAATGAGTAACGAATTACTCCAC
>JAHBBA010001270.1:39931-66868 GCA_018806925.1 Skeletonema costatum
TACATCGTCGTAGGTGACCTGATGAGGCATCTGAGACGGCCGCCAGCTCTACTCTCTAGCACCATATCGTATCTCACGCTGTGAATACGACAATCAACTGCTTCTAGTGGCCCATTATAGTTGGCCATGATAGTATAGAAGCATCTTTTTCACGGCTCAAGCATTACCTCCTTCTAATTAGCAGCGGTGCTATCCCGGAAAGAAGTGCATGTGAGATTTGTCGTGGAGTTATTCGTTACTCATTATTTGGCAGTGAGTTTGTAAGTATGATGAATATCTGTCCAAAATGAAACATGCTACCATACGCATTCGAACCGATATGCCAGACACCTCTGACTTTGATTTCCTTGTCCAAGATTGGTCGAACTCACCGTATGCTGACACACGAGAGGAATTCCCGAAGAACCTTCCCTTAGCCCGAGGAAAACCTGTCCTTATGACCACATTTGTAGATGCAAATCTGATGCACGATGTCCTTAGTGGTAAATCTGTCACTGGCGTTCTACACTTCTTCAACAAGACTCCTATTGATTGGTATTCCAAGAAGCAGAACACCGTTGAGACGGCTACTTACGGATCTGAGAACAATGCAGCAAGAGCCGCCATCGAGCAGATCAAAGCTATCAAGCTTACCCTCATGTGGCTCGGAGTACCATTACATGGTTCACCTATCCTACTTGGCGACAACGAGTCTGTCACTATTAGCGGAACAAGGCCCGACAACAAGTTACACAAGAGGCATTTAATGCTTTCATACCACTACGTAAGAGAGAACGTTGCAGCAGGATGCATTAGATTCGCTTTTATCCGAGGAGAGTACAATCCAGCCGATACTCTCAGCAAGCATTGGGCGTACCAAGCAGTATGGCCATTGATCGGCCCTCTGGGCCCCGGATAGATTGCGTGAACGTAATTCCGGGGTGCCGGAGGTGCCCTCAATTCTATGGTGAGCAAATGAGGCCTAAGTGAGGCCAGATATTTCTACAGGAGCCTACGTAGGAATAGTATATGAAGGATTTAGGAAGAAACATTTCCTGTGTGACACGTAGAGGCCCTGTGGACCATACCGGCTACACAGTAGGAATTGATTTTGTATGGGTTTCCTGTGTAGACAGCAAGAAGCGCCCGGTCTATTCTCCCTTTTTATTTGGCTAAATTGTCATTGCAAGAAAGTGCAAAACTAATTCATATGGTTCTCACAGTGCTGTGTGCGCGTTCATCCTGCAGAGAAGCTGTTGCAAGAGAAAAGAGAAGCAAAAACAAAATGACCGGATCGGTCATTTTGGTCAATTTGATCAAATTCTGGTCAATTTGATTTAGGATGGCTGTCTTCAACAAGGGGCGGCTTCTGGCTGCAATAGGCACCGCGAACAAAATAACAGGTGCACACTAATTAATCGAGTGAAACTTTATAGCGTTCGCCTAGGTGACATTACTTTTTGACATCAGAGTTCTTTGGCACTCCTTGACATTCACAGTTCGCTTCTTGAATTCTACTTTCGCATTTTGTATACCGAGCGAACCTCTCCGCTCCCTCCGCCACTCTTTCCAACGCGTCAAATCAAGAGGCTCGGCTATCGTGAGACTCAGTCTACTGTAAATTTTTTTTTGCATGCGCGCTCCTTCGGGCACGCAAAATAGGTCTGATTTGCTTGCAGACGGTCGACGTACAGACTCTGATTTTGGTGAGTCTCATGCAAACGCAGAAGTTGCTTGCGCAGACCACACATGCTCCTCAACCTCCAACCAAAAAAGCGCATCAGCCACAAATCCGCCACAAACAAGCATGACTACCTCCCCTGTTTCGGCATCTGCTGCGGCAGGCGCTGATGGTCATGGGGCGGAAAATAATGACGCTGCTGCCGTTGAAGTCGCTGGTGAAGCGCCCGCTGCTGCCGCTGCTGCTGCTGCTGATGATGATGATGATGCCAGACCTCCGTGGGACGACGAAGTTGATTGTCATGCACTTAAAGACCACGACCTTGTATATCCTGCTTAGGACGCAGGATGAAGGCATCATCGACGACTTCTGTAGTTTTGCTGGTGATGGTGTGGCCGCAACTATGAAGAATACACCAAGAATCAATAGTGGGAGCGGCAAGAAGAGAAAGGGCAAGAGTACTCAACGCTCGGGCAAGAAGGGCACTTCTGATCGTACTAGGACGGAGTTGCTTCAGAGTATGCGTCGTATGCAGAGAAACCAAGATGTGGAGGAACATAAGCTAAGCATCCAAATGCTTCGTCAGCAGATTACCTCCGAAGAGAGTTCTCTTCTGAACCACCGAGAGAAACTAACTGGTTTCATTACTGCTTGCCTTCCTTTCAAACAGCAGGTGAGAAACGGAACTTTGACTGATGCGGATGAAGATGAATGGGAGATGTATCAGCTTCACAATGGCAATGTTGTTTCGTGCAAGAATGCCGTTGCTTCAATATCCACCCGCATTAAAAGCCTCAATGCTGAGTTGGAAAGTAATGAGAAGAAATATGCCGAGGCGAAGGAGGCCGCTGAACTTGCAGAGGGGGAAGAAGAGGAAGAAGGAGAGAGTAAAGAAGCAGAGGAGGAGGATGAGTATAATTGGAATGAAAGTGAAAACGACGACGACGTCTTTTCTGTCGGTACCAACAATGGATCCGAGCAGCTGAATGACAATGCCGTACCTGATGCAGAATCACTTAATTAATTATTAAAAGGCTGGTCTACGTAGATCTGCATCTGCCACCTTTCTTATCATCTTACGCATTGGTGTCAGATCATTATTATTGCGCCTCGGCCTTCTTCCTCTTGGAGCATCACGAAAGTGGTGTCCAGATCCAACTAGAGCAGATGGAATGCCATTGCTATCGAGTGAAACAGCAGCTTGCCGTTCATCATCACGTGTTCTTTGCGTTGCAGCTCTTCGTCTGATATGCCTCTCATCGCGGCTTCTGGGGGTTGGTGTACGACGAGAGTCTCCGTTATCTATGCAGAAGTTATGTAGCCTCATCAAACAAATAACAATCGAGGGGACCTTGCGGATAGACATAGACAGAGGGCGTCGAAGAATCCCCAACGGTGGACAAGAATACCGAAGCTCGTTCAATAGTAATTCGAACTTGGGAGAGATAAAAGTTGTATGCATCCTCAACGTCAGTGATTTGTGTTCCAGGGATGGGAGTTGCCATTGTCATATTTTCAACAAATGCATTGTCTCCCGCGATGACATGGTCTGGTAGAATGAGATCGCTGTCGTCATTTTCCAGTTCAATACCAACATCCGTGTTCGTCCATGCTAAATAATCCGATGTTGATGCAGGGTGCTTGATATCGACCCAACGGAATCGAGTCTCATGATCACATCCTGCCATTAATAAGAAACCAAACTTATCTTTACGATAGCAATGGAATAATCTTTCTCCAATTTCGATGAGTTCACACTCAGCCGCTGATGGTTGCGTAGTCCACACTAACATTCCATCAAGTGTTAAGATAATTTTATCAAAGTCAGCAGCACTCATAGCTCTGAAGCCGGCAGCTATCTCTCTTTGTTCTTCATGAGACGGGAACTCGGCTCCATTATCATTGAATGCAAGAGCGGCTGTGGCATTCACTGCGTTCACAACTCCATAAACAGATTTGTATACGGATTGTTTCCCCATGCCGTGACTTAACATAATGTCGTACACAGAACCCCCGGCAAAGAATCTGATAGCAGCCGACAATCGCAGAAGTGTTGAAATATTCCCATTGGGAGTTTTGCCACGGGAGCGTCCCTTAATGTCGAACTCATCACGCAATGCAGGTAGTAGGAGAGAGTGTAGCTTTTTCAATGAATCCATATTCATCCTATACGCCTTACGTGCATAACATCCTAATTCTTTCCACATGTCTTTCACCTTCTTCCGAGTACGGCGGATGTTGGTGGAGCCGATGGTACGACCGACGACTACTTCTTCATCATCTAAATCTAGGATCTCCAAAACACATGCTACCATCATGAGACGATCACGTCGCCTCCTACGGCGACGTCTTATCCAAACAGCAGGTGGAGTCGGGAGGGCACACATCAGATGGTTTATTATTATTATTATTATTCATTCCATCAAGCAATGACGACATAGGTGGAGAGGGGAATGACGTGCACAAGAGCCTTGTCAGGGTTACGTCTGAGGTCCGTTTTGCGTGTAGGGTGAATGTCCGTTTTGCGTGTAGGGGCGTTTTTATTACAATGGCAGAGTTGTGCATACGTACGGCTTGGAATGCGCGTTCAGAGTGGGCGCAGCGCACATGCCCCAATTTAGAGTACAATAGACTGCCTCTGATGACAACCGCGACAACAGCTGACACCGGGTAAAACTGTGTAAATATCTTACTCTAATGCATCATGATGGCAACGGCCAGCACCACCACCAACGAGCTCGCTACAGACGGCAAAGATGGGCAACCTGCACCACGCAGACGGGCAGGCGGGCGAAGAGGCACGAATAATTTAAGCAGCTCGTTCAAGGCAGCTCTCTCCATAAGTAATGACCAAAATTCCGACGACCCCCCACCTGACTCTGATGATGCAGCACCAAAGCGACGTACATCATCAAGAAGGCAGCAGCGGGGTGGATCACTAGGAAGTTGTTTATCCAACTCCTGAATCGCAGCACGAACGGGATTGAACGAACCGAAGGTCGGCTTAGCGTTAGCTTCTCAGATAACCGAGGCCTATCAACTGCAACTATTGCTGACATATTAGCGGGGTCGGGCCTTGACCCCGACGAGCCTGGTTCCGAGTCAGAAAAATCATTGAAGGAAATGATGGATGAACAAGAGGAGGCGATAGAGGGGCGAGATAGTTTGGCAAGTTTGGGAGGAAGTACCCCGTTATCTCCACGGAGTCAACGGCGTAGGAGACCTCAACTACAGACGATTGTTTCTCAGAGGATAATGAAATTTGATTCGGATGGGAGTGATGAAGAGTGATTATTATGTGTTCATGCATACTCACCGGGGTTATATGATATATGAATATTCCCGACACATTTTCAACACATAATGCACAAGCCAAGATTCCATGGGGAGGGGGGAGAAGAAAAGATGAATACAACACCAACCCTTAAAGCAATGGGACACTGTAATGTATAGTAGTATATATCTTCATCAACGATTATATCGTATCCACAACTCAGCTTCTGTGCGAAGCATATCACACATGAACACTTGTATTGCCAGTAGAGGTGTTCCTTCATTCTCCACTTGGGGTGTTTCTTCTCCGCTAGAAAGATGCATCCCAAGCACTGGAACTACCGTGTATGCAGGAATGTTGCTTGTGTTACTGGAACCATGTTTCTCATGATAGTACATTGCACTTTTCAGCTTTAGAACTGAGTGGAGCTGGGAGCGAAGATGGGATCCGTCGTCTAAATATTGAACGTTTGCTTTGGTCGCGCCCAGTTTTGATACAGATGCTGCGGTGTAGTATAATCTCACATTCAAAATGTCCTTTATACTGAAGAGGGTTAGGTCCTCGTCCCTCTTCTTCGCAGCCTTTATGGCTAAATCAATCATTTGGCTTAGAACTTGTTCAGTGTCAAGATTCATTGCATCAGGGCACGAAGTACAGCTTGCCATAACTGTGGACATGCTTGCACATCCGCTACCCATCGATCTTGATACTGATGACATGCTGATGTTCGAGGTGCTTTCTGTACTGTCTGTTCGACTAGGCGTGCCGTCGTAGCCTGCATTCCAGGGCATATCCAAATTGTGCAAGGAAGAGACATCAAAACCTTCCGATGTCGTTTCAGTCACAATTGGGACCAGTGCATACTTCCAAGCATGTCGCAGCCCTTCTTGTGGCACACACTAGCTCAACTTCAGCCTGAGCCTTCGCTGGAAGCTCGGGGAGGCAAACCATTAAGAATGGAACATGTAGGGTTTGTTCCGACTCCTCGACTGTCGTATTTTCAGTATTGCCTGTCATCTCTCTCCATGTTCCTTCATCCTCGTAGCCACCGTACAGCACACCGTCTTCGTCGTATAAACTTGGATCGACGTCGCTCGGTTGTGCATCTGGTGCAGATCCATCAACACTCCCCATAACAATTCCTCCATTGCATGATAAAGATTCTCTTGAAATAATATCAGCTCTTGACCAAAGTCTTTTCCATGGCACGCTCTCATAATTGTCTGTGTCATCGACGTCTAATAACGACTCTAATGCAGTCTGTGAAACATACACTAATGCCCCCAAGGAGTCCTCCAATTTTCCGCCCATCAAACGTCCACCAT
This sequence comes from Skeletonema costatum, assembly GCA_018806925.1. Classification (NCBI taxonomy): domain Eukaryota; phylum Bacillariophyta; class Thalassiosirophyceae; order Thalassiosirales; family Thalassiosiraceae; genus Skeletonema; species Skeletonema costatum. The sequence continues at coordinate 46,191 of JAHBBA010001270.1, forward strand.
CATCTAGTCCATCAAGTACAGCTGCGGCGTTCTTCCAGCTTTGGCAAAGTTGAACTTCCCAACTACTTACTTCAGAGGACGTGGGTTCAATGAACCTCATGCTCTCTGGAACCAATCCTATCATACCCGCTAGAAACACAAGTGCCGAGCGAAGCGTATTAGCTTGAGAGTATGGACCGATACAAACAGGTGCCCAGTGCGATATTGACTGTACATGCAGACACTTTCTTAGTAAATGATGCTTGTTTTGAAATGCTTGGTTCAGATATGAATCTGAGTCAGGAGAGTCACCATCACTTCGCAAGTAGCCACCCGAACCTCTTTGCAGAATACAATCCATCATAACTCTTCTCCCTCCAGGAAGAGCGCCCTTTCCAACTGCCACACACGCTCGACTGGGTGGTAAGTGTGTTCCGAAGAATTGTACGTAGTGCTGATTGATTTTGGCAAAGTGTGACATTTCTGACAGATATAAATGCACGTAGAGAATATCATGCGATGAGGTTTTCGGTACATCACCTAGAAAGAGGTTTGCAAGTAATTGTTGAAGCATTTGAGTCACGGCTAGAAACTCTCGAACTGCTGCATCGGCTTCGTTAGTCTCTTCATTGCATGAAACAGGAGAGAGAATGGCAGAGATATGACATAGCCCTCCTCTCATCATTTGAACATTTGGAGCGTGCATTGATTGCAAGAAGCACTTCGTAGCATTTTCTGCTCGGCCATCATCTGAGGTACTAGGAAGAGAAGAATTTGTTGCTTGCACTCGTTCTGTAATTTGGCAACAGATTAATGTTCTTTCGTTTGCATCGTTATTGGTGCTTTCATCAATATCATTCTTTTTCTCCACTCTCCAATTGACAATCTTCAAAATACCAACACCATCATCGTTGGAGTCACAAATGATTTCTGTTTCATCCATCACCAGTCGTCCTCGCTTGAAGAGCTGTGGACAATCCAAGACCATCGTTTCATACTCTCCGCCCTCCCCCGCAGGATGCATGCCCCACTTATCTTTCAAATGATCCAATAATCCCTTATGGCGTAGATCTCGAAGTGATTTACCCAAGTGACGATATGGCATTAGACCTGGAGGACAAGCAACACGGACAAGAATCGCTTCAATTTCTCCGTCATCTAGTATGGAATCAAGCAGTGATCTCTGAGACGACATTCTCCACATATAAGATAGTGAAGTGAGATTGAGTCTAGAGCAGACATGTTCAATTCTTGTCCTTTGGTATGTTGACAGGATAGCTCCGGAAGAAACACCTTCGACTTCGGGATGATTGGCTTGAATTTGTTCCAACAGTATATAAAGATCCTCCACTTCATCCGATCCATCACCATCATTCTCATACACCAGAGACTTGATCTTGCTCTGCCCATGAATCTCTCTCATGTAAAAAGGAACACCGATGCATTCTTCTACCTGTGTTTTGACTACCTCAGATCCTGCCGTTTGATACATATAGGATTCCTCTCCGTGTTTTCTTGCATTGGGGCGAGATGTGCGCAGCAGACGAGCTCGTGACCATTTTGTATCGCCTTTAGGGTTGAGTAGATGGAATCTTTTCCGCCCGAAAGCAATGCTACGAACTTCATTGAGTACTAAAGTATTATTGATGTGTCGGATGATACTGTGCTGATTCTTGGTGTGATCTGTGGTGATACTGTGCCATCAATCATCCTCATTTATGCATGTTGCATCATTTGTGCGCAGTCGAAGTGGCGGGAGAGCGTAAGGAGGGCGAAAATGAGGTGATACTTTCTGGGAGATAGATAGCTGGAGATGTCTTCCTGCATCTATCTGCTTGGGTATAATAGATATATCTACTGGTTGGACATGATGTTTGTGATTGTGCGTTTACTACTTCTATCAGCTTGAAAATGATGTTGTATCGTCCACCTCCATTTTGTGTACACTTTTCAGCTAGCGATACAAAACCTAAATAACAACTCTCCGCACCATCCAGCTGAGCTTTCATTCCATCACCAAATACATTGTAATCAAAATAATCGCTCATTAGCAAAAGCTCAATGTACTGCGCAGCAGGATAAATTCTTTCGGATTTCAAGTTTAGGTTCCCAATCTAAGGGGAATGCTTCTACGAGACAGGACCAGGATACAGCTAAACCATTCTATCGTATCTAACGCTGTGAGTATGGCAATGAACACCTTGAAGTGGCCCATTATAGTTCGTTACGATAGTATGGAAGGATATATTTCACGGCTCAAGCTCTTTTTGGTCGTATCAGCGACGCTAAAACGTCGTAAGTGACCTGATGAGGCCCAATTTGGGATTGCCGCGAGCACTACTCTTGCACCATATCGTATCTAACGCTGTGAGAGTATGGCAATCGAGAGCTTGAAGTGTCCTAGTAAAGTCGGTAACGATAGTATTGAAGGATATATTCCACTACTCAAGCTCTTTAAATATGTTGATGAAGAACAGTGTGCATATCTTGCCGGTTCATTGAAGACATCTTTTTACTATTGGAATGGGGAAGAAGACGGAAACAAAGACTACATTAATGGTTAATATATGTCGAGCGAGTAGGGTTATCTTGTTTATGGCGCAGTCCCAGTTTGAACTTTCTGCCAGCGAAAGTAAAACAGAACTATCTGTTCATGATTGCAGGGATTGAGCTAGTCACGTTTCAATCAGATGAATACTTAATATAGGTTTCCACTTATTTATCCAGCACTTATTTCTCTAACCTCCTCGCCTTTGCATTAAATATTAGCCTCTCATGTTACGCATAGTGTCTCGACTGTTGTATTGCTATTGCAGTCCATCTTCCAGTCCTTCGTATATCATCCAACTAATTCCAATTTATCCACATTTCCCTTGAATGAGATGTGCAGGTTGGCAGGTATATGTAGTCTTATTAGCTTGGAGTTGATGTTGTATCATCCTCCTTAATTTTGTATAGACTTTTAAGATAGCGATTCAAAACCTCAATCTCTACTCTCCTCAGCTGAGCTTTCATTCCATCATCAATTGCATAGCGATCTGCATCCTTACTCATTGGCTCAAGCTCAATATATTGCGCAGCTGGATATTTTTTTCTAATTTCTTCTTCGATATGTCTGATTTCCCTTTCTACTGCGCGCATAACATCTTCAGCATACCAAGCAAGGAGTACTCGCAGATCTCGATCAAGGGATTCCTTGGCATCGAAGAACTCTTGCTGGTAGCGTGGCATGAGTTTTGCCGCAAGGAAGGTCCCATCGAAATCAATTTCTGCTTTGTAAGAGAATGTGTCTGGGCCAGTCCATTGTGTTTGGATAGCATGGACATTATCGATACTCCGCCGACCCAAAATGATTTGCTCGATATCTTCTCGAGTTGCCCTGTCGACACCGTGCCCAATGAGGTATCGATGATTGACATTCACCAATGCAATACCCATAACTCCAAGTAATGCAGAAATGCCTATACCTGCCATACCATCGAAAATTGGTAATCCAGTGTACTGCGTCATGCCAATGCCGCCAATGGCAAGTACAATCCCCAAGCATGCAGCACCATCCTCCAACAATACTGCCAAAGTCGCGGGATCTCGCACCTTGGTCGTGGCATACGTCCAAAATGACATATTCTTCGTATCTTGACCACCATCAATTCGCATCGATGCCCTCACACCCTGCACAGTCTTTGAAAAGACATACCCGTCAACCACAAAACTCATGCCCAACACTCCCCACACCTCCCACGGAACTTCCGTCATCACTCGAGGGTTCATCAACTCTCCCACAGCATGAGTCATACTCACTCCAGCTCCCAAGAAGAATGTCCCGAGTGCACTCACAAGTGCCCAAAAGTAAATTGCTTTTCCATACCCATACGGATGTGATCTATCAGGGGCATGCTGCGATGAATTCAAACCAACCAGTAACAATGCCTGATTGCCGCAATCTACCACCGAATGGACAAATTCGGATAACATTGCGGATGATCCACTGGAGATTGCCGCGGCTAATTTGGCCACGGCAATGACAAAGTTTCCTGCCAAGGCGCGTTGAACATTTTGTGTTGTGGTGGCACGTGAGACTGCCATTTGATCTTGTAGTTTTTGTTCGAGAGCGCGACGACGATCGACGTGACGTTGTGGATCGGAAAGGGTGGCGTCTGTGGGTGAAAATTTGTAGTATAGTCCCGAGATGGAATCGGATGAAGCCTCAGTGTTTGGCTTTCTGTTCCTCATCTTTATTGACGCTGATAACTTTATCTGAAGAATCTACACTGTCATCAGATGATGATGATGTTGTGTCCTCCAATTGAGATGACGCTTGCAGGGTATCTACCTTGCCTCGCCTTCTTTCGATAAAGCTATCCAAAGGTGGCTTGTCACCTGTTAAATATTCCGCAAAGTCATCTTGCGTCTTCTTCACTTTTGTTTTGTACTGTGCACCATTTCCTCATTAGTTTGACGTGCCTTAGGCGATTCCATCTCATCAACCTCTGACTTGATTGTATCTATAACTTCTTTTGTATTTTATTATTATTGAAAAGTTGCGCCGCCGTATTATTGTTGACGAGGATATGATATTGTCGTGATGGTTAAAAAATGATGCGCTTCTGTTGCCATCACTTCTGTGGCCGAAATCTCTATGACGTGAACCAAAGGATCGCACTGCAATTGACATATGACTTCTAGCAGTAGACAGGAATTGTCTCTGATTTTGAATCATACTGAATTGATGACTTGGACGACGCCATAACATCGAATTTACTGATGAGAACTTGCCCCCGAATTTTATCACGGCTACATTGTGACAATGCCGTAGATGATACTACGCGATGGAATCCCTCCAAGAGATTCCCGCCGCATCTCTGGCCGTACAACATAGCGCCCGGTATTAGCTAGCCTAACAATGAGTACAGCAAGGAATCAATAAAGAATGAGTTCTTTTATGTAGCCTGCATGCATCATCGTGAATTGGATGAATTCCTGGGATGTGACAGGAACATAGTTGCTGTGACATAACATGTGTCATTTGGCAACTGTCAATTTCGGTACAAGAAATTTCATCTCACATTATTTTGCCAGCCTCTCGCTCGCCCATTCCATTCATTCACGCGGTGTCATTGAGGTCATTAGGATCTACCATACTTCTTCTCTACTCGGCCAATCGCAATAGACTCCACGCCCATCAGCTGATGCAATCGAGTTGAAAATCCTAGTTGTTTTTGGTCCTATAAGCATACGACAGTTCGATTGTTCTTCCACGCTGTCAAAGACATATCTTGCAAACCCGCCCCAACGAATAGTCATCAGAATCAGCCCCAACAAAAAGTGAACCCCAACAAGAGATTCATCGCCTAACATCGCAATACATACAAATACATTACCAACAAACAAAGCCAAAAATGGAACCTAAACCCTTCTACGCCACAACCCCCTTCGCCGTAGGCGGCTACATGCTCTGCTCCGCCACACTCCTCATCGCCAACAAATATGCCGTCTACAAAGTCGCCGCACCATCCTTCATCCTCTTCTCCCAACTCATGGGCACAGCAATTGTCGTCAAAGCATTCGCCGCAATGGGTAAAATCGACTGCGATGCATTGGAAATGACCAAAGCGAAAAAGTTCTTACCGGTAGCGTTGATCTTTCTATCGACAATATTCGCCAATATGAAAAGTTTGCAATATGCCAATGTGGAAACATTCATGGTATTTCGATTTTCCACCCCGCTGGTTGTTAGTATTGCCGACTATATGTTCCTAGGACGGAAATTACCCAATACACGAAGTTGGATGTGCCTCTTTGCCCTATTGGTGGGGGCATTTGGATATGCTCAGACAGATTCATCATTTCAAGTCAAGGGATATACGTTTTGTGCGATATGGTATGTTATTTTTTGCATTGATCAGATCTATTTGAAGCATGTTATTAATACGGTCAAGATGGATAGTACGTGGGGACGAGTGTTTTATTCCAATTTCCTTGCGAGTGTGCCGTTGGTGTTTACGTTTATTAATGATGCGGATGAGATTCAAGCTTTGAAGGATATGTCAACGTCTGCATTCATAGCGGTGTTTTTGAGTGTGGCTCTTGGGGTGGGAATGTCGTACTTTGCATGGATGGCACGATCATTGTTGTCGGCGGCTAGTTTCACTGTGGTTGGAAATATTTGTAAAATTTTGACTATTGCAATCAATGTGTCTTTGTGGGATAAACATGCAAGTTCGGTGGGAATCGCCTGCTTGATGTTTTGTCTGTTGGCGGCGTACTTTTATCAACAGGCACCGATGCGTGCGGATAGCAAAGATTCGGATGATCATGGGGATATAGAAAAGAAGAATCTGTTGCCAAAGTAATGATTGAGAGAGCTGGTTTATTTTATACATAATATTAACTGAATTGTGTGTCATCAGATTTGCAATTACAGCCCAATCTTCTTCAATATATCATAGAGTGTTTTGCTATTCTTCAATTTGTCATAATACACCTCAGCAGCCATTTGCTGCAGTGCGATGCTATAGCTGGGATAGGCGTGCATAACTGTGGACAGCTTGTCAAATGACAACTTGCTTTCTTTTGCCACTGCAATCTCTGAAATAAGTTCACCAGCCGATGGAGCCATAATAGTAGCTCCAAGAATCTGCTTTGTTTTAGTCTTGTAGACAATTTTGAGGAATCCATGCATATCAGCATCTTCGCATATGGCTCGATCCACTTGAGACAGTTTCCTAAATGATACCGAGACTTTATCCGCTCCATATTGCATCACGGCCTCATCTTCTGTTAATCCGATGGATGCGACTTCAGGATCAGTAAAGGTTGCCGCTGGGATACTGTCGCTTCGTTTCCCAGAATCTTTCAGCGGTAACAAGATATTTCGTGCTGCGATGGCGCCTTGGAATCCAGCGTAATGTGTAAATTGCCGATCACCAGTGCAGTCTCCCGCTGCATATATTCCCTTCACGGATGTTTCCAAGTTGTCATTTACACTTATTCCCTTTGTCTTGTCACAGAGATCCACTCCTATGTCTTCAAGACCCATGTTATTTGTATTGGGCTTTCGGCCAGTGGCAATTAATATGTGGTTTCCAACGACACTCTTTCCAGACTTCAACGTGAGGGTTATTATACCATCACTCTCATCTCTGGTTACAGAAACAGCACTTTCACCACAAAGTACATCTATATCCTCCTTCTCGAAAACATTCTGTAACTCTGATGAAGCAATCTCCTCTCCACTTGGGAGCAATCTATCCGATTTAGATACGAGAATAACGGAACACCCAAGACGGGAAATGGCCTGAGATAGCTCACACCCTACTGGTCCTCCACCAACAACTATAACTTTTGTGTCTTTTAGTGGTTTTGGCTTGCTTTGTTCAAGATCAACGAAGAAATCATTCCATACATTTTCATACGTCCAATATTTCCCTCCCAATCCTTGTATATCTAAAATCTGTGGAATTGCACCTGTTGCGACCACAATACCATATTTTGCAGTAAGTTGCGATGATGAAGAGGAATTTGATGTCACGTCAACTGTTTTGGAGTCCAAGAAGCGTGCACTTCCCTCTATGACATCGATCCCAAGTGATTGCATAACTTCTGGACTGTCATCGTGATCATAAATACGTTGTCTATTCTCATCAATCTGTCGTTTGACATCCATCAACATCCGATACTGCGAGTCATCGATTTCGTCATTGTCCAAAGAAACATACTTTTCATTCATCTTTCTCCAATTATACACACGCTTTGATATAGACAGAATTGTCTTCGAAGGCACACAGCCGGTCCAAGTACAGTCCCCACCAAGTTTGGATGATTCAATGAGTGCCACTGACTTATCAAACGTTGCTGCAAATTTAGCAGCGGTAAGTCCAGCGGAACCTCCACCAATGACTATGATGTCATAGTGTCTGTTTGAAACAGATGATAGAGCGGTGTCGCGGCGGAGACATGGACATTTCATGAGAGTGACGGCGGAAGAAGGGAATGGTGATGATACTGTAAAAGCAGATATATGTACCGAAGAGAATGTCGTCAGCAGCAGCAGCAGCGTTTTCAACCATATACAGGTGTGTAATGGAGACATGGCTGAGGGGCTTGGTTCATTGAATCAGCCAGCCAATTATGAGTGGAACTGAGCTTGTGGAAGTGTGAAGTGTTGGTAGTTGAGATCGATGTTATGGTTATGACCTGATGTTGACATGGGCTGTGGGCTGGGGGGTTAAGCTTTACCCTCCGTCCCTTCTATTAGGGGGCTACTATTGATAGCAAAACATAATGCAGCTCTTTTTCCGATGACCAAGTACGCATGATCGAGATCTTATCTTGGGTTTTAGAGTTTAGTATGGCATTTGCTCACAGATACCATAGTCTTTTGATGTTTGGGAATTGTGCAAACTTTTCCTTGCTATTATTGACGTGCAAGGGACTTGGGAAAATTTCAAAGCTTGGTTCCTAGCATCAACATCTTGGATGGTGTCTCCGCCCGCCCAACTAGTGTCGTCAAGGAGCTTGGTGATGAAGAGATTACGACTTGGGCTCTAAACAGTGGCATCACCACATTTAAGGCTCGCGATTTTGAGGCTTATATGCGTGTCATGGTAAGAAGTGTTCTTATTTGAAGACTAAGCACACTTGTGTTTGTATGATACACGCTGAATGATATTCTCATCATTTGCTGCTCCAATCACTCCCCATATTATGATAGCCTCATCCCGAGTATACAAGCAAAGCGGCTCATCCTGCCTTTTTGAAGCAGTAAAAGATTACGTCAATGCCTACCTGACTGAAATCGGCTTGGATCCGACCTCGTTCCCAATCAGCTTCCCTCCTGTGAATCCTGGAGAGAGCAAGGTTGAGCCTGGCATCACGCCTAGCTCTACCATCACGCTTCAGTACGGCTCTATTGATGAGATGGGGGATACTGGATGTGAGTCTCGTTTCAATGGGGGCATGCATTTCTATGATAGCGTTCCTGCAGGAATCGAGCTTTGCTCCAGTATTGGTAACCATGGAGTTGATGGAACTTTCTCTTTGATCCAAAGTGGAATGTAGTTTGGATATATTTGAGGGCGGGGCACAGGTGTGACTGCGACTTGCCATTTGGATAAAAGAGATAGTTTGGGGTTTCAAGCAACACCCCTGGGGGATGAAAATAGTTTAAGATATTGTAGCAGACTTTGTATTGTACGGAGAGTATAAATTTTCTTGATATTGTGAGGTCTTGTTTCTCACAAGAGGACTCCTGACTATATCGCTTATTACTCCTGACTATATCTCTGTCTGCCTCAATCATGAGCTACTTTTAGCTCGCTCACTCAATCACCCAGTCTGAAGATATTTCTCATCTCTTGCTTATTGCTTCGCCCATCACAGCGCCGACATCTGCCAAACAAGAAGAACAGATGCCGCAAAAAGCAAAAAGGATCTCGAAAATGATGAGAATTCTGTTTCCGACGACGTTTTGGAATGAGTATTGTTTGCGTTGAGGAGATACAATACCATAGTTAGCAGCAAAAGGATAACAGATCGTCCCTCTTAGAGATACAGACATAATTGGAGCTCCTCCCTCTGAAGCAGAATCGTTGTAGCCCGCTCTGTAAAAATCGCAAGTCAATAATTTACAGCTGAAAAAATATCAATGATGCTGCTTCCAAATCTACTACGTTCACATCAAACTCTTCAAAACAATGCTTCCTTGATAACAAGAAGATGCATGTCATCCACCACAAGTAGATTCAATCACCCATCGTCATCAAAATCTGCAGACGCCGTCGCAGATGATTGCGCCAGTGGCGGCTCCTCCAATAGCAGCTTTTGCGGCGACATGCCCCAGCATCAGATGCACATCCTCGATGAACGCACTCTCCTTACTCAACTCTCGCCTCTGAAACGTATCCTATGCCTCTGCCCCGTCCCACTTGGTCGAGGACGCGTCTCTTGGTCCGGTGGCGATGCATTGGCAACCACCACCTCACAACAACAACAAACTATCAATCTTGACTTTCAAACGCAAACATTCCAGTAAACGAAGTACTTCTCATAATGATCGGATGAGAATGCTGCAACAACAACAACAACAACAACTCTCACCACCACCACCAAAAGTGGGCAAATATCGATACGGAGAACGATTCGCAATTGGTGTAGCAGTCAGTGATCCATATTTGACTCATGCCGTACCAGTCCCATTGAATCGTCGTAACCGTAACGATCCAAATGACGATAATGGCACTACAACTCCCACCTACTTCACTGCTGAAATCGTCCCCACATTCAAAGGAGACCTCCACAATCTCCACACATCCTCACCCATCTTTCATACCAATCTACCCTACTTTCGTAAAGACTTTTTACAACATATTGGACATGTGGATATTGGTGCGATTGTATTGGCTCTGCCGATGGAATCATCATCATCGAGGAGGAATGCTGCGTTTTGTCCCATGCCTACCAAGTTGCAATTGGAGGAGGAACGACAGTCGGAGGAGGTGAGGGAGTGTTTGTTTGGTTTGTTGCAGAATTATGTGAGTGTGGATAATGGTGAAGGTAATAGTGTTGATGAGGAGGATAATGGTGATGGTGGAGCGCTTGATAGCAACAAGAGGAGCAGCAACAACAGCCGAAGAGATGACAGTGTACCATTTTTTGGTCCACTCAACGTTCAAGGACGTATCAACCATCGACTAAGTGTTGCGGATGTCCTTTCCAAGGCTTCTGATAATGGGAATTGGGATCATCTTGTTCGAGGAATGCATAGTAGTCAAGTTGGTAGTAGTGGTAACAATGGCGGTACCTATCCATCCATGCCTCGAGGAGGTAGAAACTTTGGTGCAACTACTGACGAAGATATCAATGGTGGTCCAGCAATGACTGTGTCACCAGAGATGCATGCAGCTGTAGCGTTGAATGCAATGTTGGAACGGCATACAAGTGATTTTCACAATAGCTTCTTTTGAGGTTGAGGACTGCCTGACTGTGTGCAATGTTTACTATCTACTTGTGTACAAAGAGATGCTTTAGAAGTAGTGTTGCGATGAGGAAAACAGATGAAACTAGTATGTAGTACAATGATCATTTTTCTTGTGGAATGTCTATTCAGTATAGTAGAAACTACCTTTCTTTTGCAGCTCTCTTGCTTGGTCCAACGTGTTTGAGATCAAGAAGCCGTTTTCACCTGCAAGCTCTTGTGAACTAGTAGTAAGCTCTTGAGAACAAGAAGCCGTTTTCACTTCCCAAGAGTTTGAGAACAAGAAGTAGTTTTTCAGAAGTAGCAGGGACAGGGAAGATCCACAGACACAGACGGACAACAAGACTGGCCTGCGCATAGGGTCTTTTTGAAAGCGACTTATTCAATCCAAGCAGCAGCAATTCAGTGTAAGAGCAGCGGAGAGAGGCCAAGTGGCAAGCGAAAAGCAAGTCCGTGGAAAGTCGAAACACTTCTCTCGTGCCAACAAGAGAAAGTCCCGATTATTGCTTCTCACGGCACTCACTTTTTCTTCCATCGAAATCGCGGGCAAATCAGGAAGGCCCGCCCAACGCCCGGCCCAACAACCTCAATATAACAATCATGTCAATTTCATGCCGGCATTATCCCCATCAACAACAAACTACGAATAAAAAAATGATGTCACTACAATTCATACAAAATTAACACTACCATCAATCAGTATTACTACGCAATGAACTATAGCGGCGGCCGGCAGTGGCAACGCAACAGACGGATGGGAGGCACTCCTCCTAAATAGCTTTTATGGCACCCTCACTAATCCCCCTACTGCGGATAACAATGGGACGGATAATAATGGTGATCAGTCGACAGCTGGGGGGATGCTAAATGATACAAATGGTGCAACTAGCACCCATGGGGGAGGGTATGATCCAACATCCTATGCAGCCTATTTGCAAAATAATTATACTACTGCCCCCCCTCCGCCATCCACCAACAATTATTTCAACGGCGGCCGGTGGTAACGGCAGTGTCAATAATCCACTAAATTACATTGGTGGAGGCAGCGGTGGATATTCATTAACAATGCCCGCCTCACCAATTCATCAACCCACAACAACAACTGCTGCGTCTGTGGCGGGGGGACAATATAATCCGCCTCCCCCTCCTCCAATAAATGGGGGGGAACATCACCATCATCATCCTCAATCGCAATATCTGCAGTATGAAACTGCAACTGCAGCTGCGGATCCATTTGCAGATTACAATGCGTATTTTAATAACTCGAGGCAGGGGGCGATTGGTATGCAGCAACAACAACAACAACAACATAATCATTACGCGGAAGAATTCTGTGATGCGTTATTACAAGGGTTGGATGAACCTAGTTTAAATTCACTGCATCAGGGAGTTGGAGGGGGTGCACTTGGTGCCAATTTTAATAGTTATCAACAACAACAGCAACAACAGCCGTTTACAACAATGAGAGGAAATGGTGGGGGAGGAATGTACATGGACATGGGAGGAGGACAATCAGATGGTCATCAAACTACGGCAAACTCGTATACGACAAACATGTACATGACAACTCAACAACAACAACCACCACCACCACCACAGCCAACACGAAAACAACCCTCACGACAACGTTCCTCCCGCTCCAAACGAGCCGCCTCCACAACCACATCCACTTCCACAATCTCCACAACCTCCTCCTCCAACTACTACCGCTCCCCCAACGAAACCGACCCACTCCTCCCAACCAGTCCAACAAATCGACCCCCTCCTCGAAACAATCACCCTCAAAGTCTCCTCAGTCTCCCTCAACCCTTTATCGGGAAATCAGGTAGTTACCCACATTCGCACCAAAACAGACGATGTCACCACCCGTTTCATCCCCTGTGTCGACTTTCTAGTAAATTGTCAACAAGAACTCCGACAGGGACTCCAGGTAGCCCAACGACGACGTGTCACCAATCACGGAAGGGGGACTAGGACGACACAAAACATGACACACCGCGTCAATTCCACAATACGTATGTGGCACCGTTACCAAGACGATTTGAACGATCGAATCAATCCATCATGGCACGTGAGTACTTGACGAGTGCCAAAGGACAATTGCAACAATTGGTCAAGGAAAGTGCCGCGGCTATCCCCCAGGGATGTGATCATGTCAAAAATGCCTTCTTGGGAGGTATGCGCGAGAATGAATCATGGGGATTGCGCAAATGGCTCTCCAAGCATGGTGGTGCAGGAAGCATTTGCAATGATTTAGAAGAAGTCATGCGCACAGTCAAGAATTTGAAAAAGGAGGAACTTACCACGAAACGATTGGCAGAGATGTTACGACCAATTGCCAGTCAGGCACATGAACGATTGAAGAAGGATGTCCCTCAAGCGTATCAGGAGCAGAGTTCGGCTCATCCGTATTTGCCATTCTTTCATCGATTGGAGGCGTGTTTGAAACAAATGGCCACGTATGATCCGGAAGATGATGATGTGATTTGTTTGGAGGATAGTGAGGGATGAGGAGGATGTGGTGGCGGTGGGGGTGGCGAGTAAGAAGTGTCCTATGAAGAGTAGTAGTTAATTCGGCTGTGGAATCGAGTTTGAATTCGACTCCGGTGAAGAGGAGGAGTGATTATAATGATGATTATTCTATGGAGGAGAGTAGTTTTAAGAGGTCCAAGCCTGATGGGAATGAGGAGATGATGACAACGACCAAGTCTCCGATGAAGAAGGGAAGCCAAGAAATTATTTTGTTTGGATAGTTCAAGTGATGAAGAAGAGAGGATGATGATAAAGGAAGGACACCACCACCTCAAGCAGCCATGCCGCCTGCAGCAGCCACTACAAAACCTCTGGCTACAACCAAAACCAGTGGACCAGAAAAATGGCGATGTTCCGATTGCACATTTCTAAACCTCGGACATCTTCGCTACGAGGTGACATGTGGCACAAGATGACCAATCCGCAGGTGCGGACGAATTGGCAAATGTTTTAGGCGGGTGGTGTTCTTTGGGGGGGATGGTCCGGACCATGCCTTCATATCCAGTACGAGAATCACCCCATCTAACACAGTTTGAGTTAAAGCGGCCAGATGCACGTGAGTTGGAATGTCTGGCGCAGCACATTTCTCCGGGTGGGAAATTTACCATTGCAAGGCAGTTGCAGCATCAGAAAGGATCGATTTTGGGGGTGCACCGGGACAAGTTCTCCGCGGCTGCTTGCCTTATTCGCACGATAATACAACAATCCGTTCTTCCATCGCTTCGTGGAGCTCAGTGAATGAAAGTCGTCGGGTCGTCATGGGAATGCTCATATTCGACACTTCGGTCGTGAAATACTAATTTGTTTCAAGGCAATAGGTGTTGGCATAAGTCGAAGTGAAGATGCAGTAACTAACCCACACCATCAACACGGCTGGCAAATCGGTGGTGAACTTGGCATGGACGGATACAAGATTGGAATATGTGAATGGATCCATTATGAAGCAATTGAGTTGGATTCTTGAAAAGCACTGGGATATGAGGAAATGATGCTAACTAATCGATCGGAAACGGGAATTGCTGAGCAAAGGTGCTGTGGGAGGGAGTGAATTCAGATATTAAAAGAGTTTGCAACCTCATGAGAGGAAGAAATCGTTTTGCGAGTAGTGTGAGAAACGAGTAGTTTTGTGATGACGGTGATGGTTTGTCTCAATGAAGGAAACTTATATCATTTCTTTGCAAGTAATGTAACAGTATCTTGTATTGTTAGACTTCATACATAACAAAATATACAAGCAATGGATATTCGCAAACATTGTTGTAAGATGTTGGAGACTGTGGAAAAACTTGTGGCATTTTCTTCAAATGACGAATCTTGCTTGCTGAACTTGAATGGATTAGCTGTTTGAATTTTGCTGAAGTCTATTGTAAGTATCGTTGTTATGTGATTGATCATACTAACTGGACCTGTTAGCGTTATGCAAACCTGAAAAAGCATAGATCTGAAGATTTGAGAGTTTGAGGGGTGGTACGTCATTTTCAACAACATTCGAGAACCCTCAACTCATGCACTTCAACCTTCTTTCTTGCATCATTCTGGGCACTGCCGAATGCGGAATGATAAGGAGTGCATTCAAACCGCAAAGATAGAAGTAGCCAGTTTCAAAAAATGAATTTTACCTTGTGGCATCGTGTTATTACTATAAACAATGAGTCGCCCAACTACACACGCCTCTCCAACATCAATTGTGGTAGTTCGGGCTAACACGTTTGCTCTACAGAAAGATTCAATTCTCACTGTCCCGAAACGAACCTGGAGCCAGAAAATGTTCATCGTGTCACCTAACTCTGAGACAGGTTTGTCGGTGGCAAAGGGGCAGGACACGTAGGCGTTGCCAGGTCGTCTGTTAATGTCAAAGGAGAAACAACCACGTGAGGACACGGTTTTTGTATGGCTCAATTTCTTGGGATGGGTCCGGCAGGCTGATGCTGTGTAGGGTGCCTTGAGGCTAAGGCAGTGGGGGACTAGTCGGAACTAAAATTGACAATCCGTAACGCTGCTCCTCTAAGAAATGCACTTACAATTGTAGGAAAAGACTTGCGAATGAATTAGTTGAATAACTTTCGGGGACGTCACTGCAAGAGGAGCTAGAAACAGCTCGGACAGAAAGTGAGGAAAGTCTCGTTAACGATGGTGGCAAGGCTTAGGATCTGCATAAGGGCATCAATGCCTCCAGGGCTGGTGGGATGATACATTATGCCAATTGTCGGAAAGATGGTTGGATAAAGATACCATTGTTCTGATGACGATGTTAAGTGGACGATGGCGTTGCTCAAAAACATTAAAATCTTGCTTTGAAAGTGACGCCTAGGAAGGTGGCGATGTATGAAAATTGAATGACAGCAGAACTTGCAAATTAGCCACGGTGGCTAACAAAAGTGAAGCAGAAAAGGCACAATAGAAGAACTTACACCGCAACAAGTTGTTTCTACCAAAATATGAGGTGCAAGCAGTGCTTGGATTATCTTTGCGTCACAGATGGCATAGTTTCTAGGGATATTTGGTCGAGGTCCAAAGGAACGGTCAACAACAGAAACAAAGATCAACTTCATCCAGCTACCTGCAATAGCTCTATCGAAACAGTTAAAGGTGGAATGCTATATCCCATGGCGCGGAATACTGTTGCCGCTGGTGGAACTCTTGACGGGTACGTGGCAATTATTTACATCATGAACAAAGGCTGGTGAAGGAAAATTTCTTGGGAGTTGTACCCAAAACAGGTAGGAAACATTTTATCTTCTGTAAAGTCAAAGTGGTTGAGTGAGGCCTCATCTGATGAAAAAAGTATCAAGATGGCTACATCTTTCGCATTCGGATCTATTTGTGGGATCAGCTAGTTGTTTGACCAACAGGAGGAATAGCGTTTTCGACGTGGATGATGCAAGTCCTGTTACTTTTCAGTGAGAGGATAGTCAGTTATTCAGTGCGAGTATTTAAGGAAGTAAAAAGAGTTCAACAGCATTTATCCTTAATGGGCTACAGACGACTCAGTGTAACAGAATGTACCATTGAACGGACGACCAGCAACTCCACTTGTAGACGGCAAAGACGCGCTTCATTGACCAAGATTCATGCTATCACCTGTTACTAAGAACATACTCTCTCAGAAATGCATCTGGAAAGAAGCTGGCAAGGATTCGATGTCACGTTGCGTTGAACCATTGCAACACTCACATGATGGCGCCCAAGAGTCCAATCATTCACTGTACGCATTGAGATCTTTCACAAACACAAAGGCCATCATGCAACTTCTTGAAGAAGACTGTCTACGAGCCATACTTGCATGCAATTTCTCGAGCAGAGCCACGGAAGCGAGACAGAGGAATCTCAGACTCTTCCTATTTGATTGCAGGCTATTCGCTTGTCACTACTTTGCCACCATTGTGGCTGTTGCAGATGTACTGAATAGATATGATGAGTTCAGCCTGTGTGTTAAGAGCTACTTGCTCCTGGAAGAATCTTGGTAGAGCGCCGCAAGAGCAAGGTCGATTGCATCCTCAAGATTTCGAAAACCTCAGCGAGGATGTGAAACTGTCTCGCCTTGTTTGGAAGCCCGCCGAAAACACAAATCCGGAATTAATAAGTTCACAGCACATACTTGGTTAATCAAAAGAGCGGGAATGTTATTGTTTTTTTTTCTAATGATGGAGAATCATCTCAACAGTGATTGTATGGATCGACAAGAGGATCTCGCATCATAAAGCAGTTCGCTATCTGCTTGTGTCCCAACTGTCCTCCCAATGGCAAGTAGATTAATCAAGGATGTCTTATCGCGTTCTGACGCTCTTTCAAGGCAAAGTCTTTCTCCTTTGATTCGGGAGATAACTTGAACGGCTCCCAGCATTACGCTCAAATCTATCATATTTAGTTCTTCACCTAGGGGGTTTTCCGGATTTCGTCCAAACGGCACGAAATCCGCAAAGACAGTCTTGTATTGGCGGCTGTGAAAGACGGGGACATTCATCGCTGAGAAGGTTTTTCGGCTTTGAAGACCTGCGCGATTGAGCCGGTCACCTGGATCTCCAATACGAGGGATCTTCTCCTTTTCCTCTGTCCTAAATCCCATTAATTGGTTTGTCTGCTTACGTTACTTAATCATCTGTTAAGTGGCGTCGTTCGCTGAAGTCCGGGAATTACACTGGTACTGCCTAGACTCGACCCAAAGGGCATCGCTATGACGGACGGGACACCTTGCGCAACGCACGCAGATACTGTCTGGTGGCAGGGGATAAAATGCCACGCCTTTGCCGCAGCATTGTCATATCATTGTCGGCTGTCTCTTTCACGAAAGAATAAAACATGTTACATAGTGGACCATCGTAAAGGCTCATTCAACACGCTGCTATCACTCAGAGCAGAAACATGTCACTATTTGATTTCATGTTTCTTATCAAAACAAGTACTAGGCTGTACACTTGCATCCAAACAAATGTGGTAATACATGTAGTTTCTGATTGATCCTCCCAGGCAGCTGTCTCTCGCAATGGATACAGGCTATGATGAACGTTGACGCAACGCAGCTAGGTCCCTGCACTCGTTGTGGCCGAGCACTGTATATCTGAGTGAGTAATGCGCCCAATGCTGGATAATGATCTTGCGCCTTGTCAATATCGTAAATATCGAGACCAGGACACTAAAGCCAAGAATTTGGTAAAATTTCGTTTCGATACCATACGTTCTTATATATCTTCCACAAAATGCAAGCCAAATCGCATCATGGAGGGAGGGATGTGCGTTAGTTTTGCCATATGTGCGAAAGAGAATAGAGAGAAGGACGACCAGTGAGGAGCCGCTTTCCTTTCCGCTACAGTTGTATGCAAGTTCACCGGCATGTTTGCTGCCAGCATTCGCCTCGGAAAGGATCGCATTTTTGCGAGGTTCTAGGAGCCACCCGAGCGATCGAATGGAAATCAGATCCACAGACGACCTATTCTGGTACCACGCCAATCTAAAGAATTCTTAACAAACTCTCAGTTACAGATTCCAATGTTAGCCATTTTAATGGCCTCACGCCACAATACGTTTCCGTTCACGGTACTTTACATCTTCCAACTCAGGGGATGCGACTACTTCGTAGGCTTCCTCTTCTGGGACTGAAATTAGAAGAGGACCCGGTCTTCGTTAGATGCCCTGGTAGAGTATCCAACCCCAATAGTCCGCAACGAATCAACGCAGTTCAAAGAACACATTAGGTTGGTAAGAGAGAGTGCACAATTGGCGCACGTTATTATCAACGTCGCACGCGCAAAGAAAATTTGGCTCACCGGGCGTAGCTACACCTTTGATCATTCACTCCCACAACAATAGGGATCAACGCCGCAATCTGCAGGAGCGTAATCAAAGTTTAAAAAAGACCCATCACAGCAGGGACGAGAGAAGCAATTTTGCAGCACGAGCTCTTTCAACGGCTAATTGAAGCAATGAATGTTGTTGTGGAGCGGATCGTTTTAGAACCGATAACGCTCCCGAGGACTGGGATCGTTCAAGGAGGATTTGAAACCCACGGACACAAGATGCGGGACAAGTGAGAGAGCGGGTTACCTTACAAGGCTACAAACAACGCAGACTGATCCGTCGCCAGAAATAATCCCCCCTGAGTTCGTTAGACGGCAGCGGTCCTAGGAATGGCAATGCTGACATTTGAGCATTCGCTCTTGGGTACACCTCACTTCTGATGCACCGGACCTGTGTTGCTCTGTACCAGCCTTTTCTCCATTCTTGGTATGTTTCATTATGAGGTAAAACTCGTTTTCACGGTCCAAAATAAACACAGTGCGACGCTTGCGATCAATGGAAACATTTTCCATTTTCGATGGCGATGAGGCAATGGGCGCCACCTTACCTTAGCCTAACCCATCCAAGGTCGACAAGTGGTGTGGAGCAAGTTCGTCTTGTTCAGAGATCGAACTAAAACGATGAGCGATCGAAAATGTAGATGTTGAAGGTACCGACGAAAGGGTGTGTGACAACGAAAGTTTATTTTCTTCATCGGAGTTTGACCCTGATCTGAGGAGAGACCGGTTGTAATCCAAGTAGGCGCGGCACATCGAACAACCTCAAAACAACATTGCGATCCTCGTTTTATTGGACAAGCGCTGTCCAATTGAACCTCCTTGGTACTATCCTAAAAATTCCAAATACGGAATGGTACAATCCATTTCTGATGCACGTGCAAGACAAAAGAGGTGAGGGAGAATTGACCTATCCTAGCGCAGAAATTACTTCATGTTTAATCGCTCAAGTGCTGGTTTCGAGTGTCGGATATAATCTTCCAAAAAAAAGGAATCAGTCCTGTATGAAAACCTCCCTTGTGTGCATGTTCTAGCAAATGATTGAATCTCTGCATCAAGCATTTCGTACGTGGTTGTGGTTCGCTATTTATATAAAAGGGCGAAGGTGATTCCTCCTGTATTTTGAAGTCACTTTTCAAAGCCACAAACTCCTTCTTTTCCAAGCATTTCTTTTTAGCATTTTACATGATGATGTCGTATTTCTTCCAGGCGGAGGCGGAGTTCTTTTTACTGGAGCAGCACACGCGGGATCTAATAGCCAGCCAATTTGACCATAATGCAAGCATACGTCTAAATCGTATAGAGATTCAGAATGTCGTCACTATCTCTCACATCCAGGAGAGAGAATATGTGACCAATTTTAGTGAATAGACGATGATAAATCCTGACCAAATCACTGCCGAAGTGGAGATCGAGACTTGTCTAAATGCAACGATTGTGCTGTAATAAGATTGGAGCCTCATTGCACAAAATGACGATATGAGTGACACATGACAGATAGTATTCCAATCCCAAGCAATGAGAAGAGGAATTTTGGTGTGGATTTGGCTCCTCAGAGAAAGTGGACATGTTATTCACTTAATGTCATATTTTCTGTTCTTTTACTATCCATAATTCCGGCAATCGGCTCATCCATGTGTGAGGGTATCTGCTCGTCCATCCTACTGCATAATACCAGAGGAATCGTATACCGAATCTCTTCCCTCTCCCCTGGATAGTCTCTCATTACATCTTCAGGGAAGAATCAAAAACAGTTTGAAACCCCAATGCTTGCGCGTAACAGTGTGCTCGTGTAATTCGAATCCCGTGACGGACTCTGCTTTCTCAGATTGACGAGGAAGGCAGGGCAATTCCGGTGTCCCACATTTCCACCACAGAATGAGGCAGCTTTGGCGGAGGGG